>JAURVB010012491.1:0-99233 GCA_033002965.1 Piper betle | reverse complement strand
ACACGGCGACTGCACTGCGGGGCGGGGCGGCGTTGATCGGCGGCTGTACGACGTCGGCGGCGGCGATGGCGGTGACGAGCACGAGGGGCGGCGGCGGCGGCTAGGGTTTTGGAAGGGGAAGTGTCGGGAATGGAGAAAATATACTCCAGTGGCAGTTTCGTAAATAAGTATTGACTCGATTCCTACTCGAGTCAAAATAATAACTAGTTCGTAATAAATTCTAAAAAAATCTAGAAAAATATGAAAAATTCCCATAAAATAAAACAAACACAATAACATCAAAATGACATGCTCTATAACTAATAACCCACCTGAATATGATCCAACGCGTCCTAATTCGTCATTCGGCCCTAAAAATATTCTACGATAAAATAAAAATAACAATCAATACTGTATACCTCTATATACTTGATAACCCATTTTTCATCATCTTTTAGACGTTATCATCGTACACTTGAGCATACATGACCCTCATCGCTCATAACTCACGGCTGGCTTCAACTCAACTCGCGGTCCATGAAGTTGACTCTGACTCGAGTCACGGGTTTTAGACTCCCTACCTGCAATACTAGTGCCTGGTGCTGTGTATACACATGTGCACAACACTGCAGCTTTGGCAGCTCAGTGCCACAGCGTCGAGTGCCAAAACTAGGCTAGAAGAGGGGGAAATGGAGGGAAAAGACAAGGAAAAAGTGGGGAGATTACTGGGTAGGTCTAGGTAGCTGCTAGGGCACATATGGGCGCTTAGAGGTACGGCTGAAATGTCATGCCTAAATGACCAAAACTCTATGTTACACGAGACCAAAGGTGAAACATGCATGAAACACGTGCAAATATGGACCTAAACTGCATAACACAACTGAACAACACACAAACCAGCAACTTGGAAATTGGGGACGAGAGGACAATTAACCGCAGACACCCCCAAAGCCCAAACACACGTCAACACTCAAGGATCCTCTTAACACCAGATTGATAAAACCAAATTGACTGCATGCTATTTAGATCGAGTCAACAATAAATTGAACATTAAATACAACGAACCAACGGACCAGGTTTTACAGATGGAGGTAGTGTATGCCTGCTCAACCCTTCAATTCATAAGAGCACATCCAAATGATGTAGAAGCAAAAGCAGTTCCTTTATGAAGAAAAGAACCTCACACTTAAGGCACTTGTACATCAAATCCTCCAAAATAATGCTAGCACAACATCCTCTAATGATAATCATCATGTCCACCCACCAAATTATACTCTTAGGGTGTATATTAAGGTGAACTATATATTTTCTCCTTATATTAAATACACTTTTTATTTGGTAGATCAATTGGGATTGTGATGGCTTAAAGTACATAAATGTGTTATTTGATAGGCTTTACGGGCTCAAAAGAAGCATGTAGATCTTTATTAACCGATAACCCAAATTAAAGCGATTGAGTCTTAGAGTAACGTTTTCTTATTAACTTATTGTCAAGCCACCAACTATTGTCACGATTAATCAATTAATCATGAACAATATAATAACCTCCCTTCAAACGTCACGAGAAATGACCCCAGGCTCCGTGAAAGTAATTAATCTCCTTTTTCACGGATGGCTTTGATCACTGGCTCAAGTTAAGAGACAACCTCTCGACAAACTTAGAGAGTGTTGAACCTGTAGTTTTGAATATCAGACTAGATTATCTTTAGGCACATCGATGCCTAGGGCATGTTGCACCTAGGTGGCTTTCTTGGCTCACCTCTATCGCTAGTGAGCTGATTCGGGGTCGGGTTCCACGCCAGATTCCTTTTGAGCAGCTTGACAAATTATGAATTGATTATCCCATTTGATTGTTTACTCTAAACTAAATTGCTTTTGTTTAAGTTTATGTTAATTGCATAGTTTGGGAGGGAAAAAATTTGAGGTCAAGGAAACTGCAAGCATACCTCACAAAATTTGATGTTTCTAATTGTTTTGTTGTTAGTTTTTTGAGACAATGTCTTTGTCATAGGGCAGAGCATTCGGTCCATTCAACTAAACCGATTTTTTGAAATGGTATTCGGCCACCTAAATTTCACACTAAACCAAACCCGAAACTTCCCCAAAATCGAAATTATTAAAACTAGATTAAACTTATTTATAATTTTTGCAATAAATAAAGTTAAAACATGATTTAACCATCATAATCATATTAAAAAATATTCTATACATAGTGATTATGTTAAACATCTCAAATAAATTACTAATAAAATAAATAATAATAATAATAACTCACACAAAAACATGAATATTATGTTTTTTTTAAAAAATTGATTTTTTTGAATGGTTTCTCTTTGGTTCAGTTCCAAACCAAATTTTTTGCACTTAGAAAATTTACCCTAAGTCCAAACCAAACCGAATCAAAATTTATGAATTTTCTATAAGAACCAACAATTTTGGTTTGATTCGATCAGTTATTTTGATTTGGACTGAATTGCTCAGCCCTACCTGTCAATTTTGATAAGAGATTATTTTGTTAATTAGCATATGTACATAAGATTTAGCGTGAGAGTTCATGTATTATAAATTTGTATGTCTTTGTATACATATAAATATGAAAATATGAGTTGAGAAATTAGAAGAAACTTTAGTAAAAATTTTCTTTTAGGTGGGAATAATACATTTAAATATTAAATTCTATATAGCGATCAAAATCTGGTTCAATTAAATTGAACTCGTTTAAGCTACAAATATTTCGTACTACTTTAAAATCCAATATAATTGTGTTAGAAGGTGATGTAGTTTTATAATTTATTGGGTTTATGGCATATGATGTAATAACTACGAACTTGAGGGGTACTTATTTACTAAACCTACATTTTCTATATCTTGTAACCGAGAACCAACTTTTGGAGAGTAGTAGGAAAGTAGGGGGAAAAAGAGAAGGGAAAAACACTTTGATCATCCCCTTTCTATTTGGTAAGATTTTATTTGTTATCAATCATTATCAATCTATGTATTTCCCACTCTCCCCAACAAATTTAGTATCAGAGCTTTGGTTTCCCTTCATCATCTTTCATTGAAAACCCTTTAGAAAAAAATCTGTTTTTTTCAAAATCTAGATAAAGAAAAATCGTGACTTTAGATAGTCTACAAAAAACTCTTGTTTCAATGTTTGATGGAGATGTTGAGAGGTTATGACTATTGGAGTATACAAATAAAGACATTTTTTTATATCACAAGATTTGTGGGAGATAGTAGAAGATGGGTATGAAGAGCCTCAAAGTAGTGAAGTTCTAGCCACTTGGAATAAAGACAAGAAGAAAAAGTCTAAGAAGAACAAGAAAAAAGATGCAAAAGACCTCTTCCTCATTCAACAAGGGGTAAGTAAAGCTATTTTTTCAAAGATTATGAGAGCAACAAAATCCATGGATGCTTGGGAAATTTTGAGGAATGAATTCAAAGGCAATATCAAGGTAATTTGGCAAAACGTCAAAATTTATAGGTTGATTTTGATAATATCAGTATGAAGGAAGGTGAAAATGTGAAAGATTTGTTTTCAAGAATTAATTCCATTGTGAATAAAATTAGAGGATATGGTGATAATATTACAGATAAGAGAGTTGTGGAAAAAGTGTTCAAAAACATGTCATCCAAATTTGAACATGTGTTGCAATTATTGAGGAGTCTAAAGATTTATCCAAATTGACTATTAGTGAATTAATAAGCTCTTTTGAGGTGCATGAGCAAAGGATGAATAGGGTAATGCCTACTACAAGTCTAGAACAAGCTTTTCAATCAAAGGTGAATATGGAAATACAAAGAGATACGAAAAAATGAGTCTTCAAATAAGTTTCACGATGGAAGAGGTAGAGGACAAAAGATAGGTAATTACAATGGTGATGGAGAAAATTATAAAGGTAGAAAAGAAAATTATAGTGATAGTAGAGAACAAGGCTATGGAAAAAGCCAAAATCAAAATAGAAGAGAATGCTATATTTACAAAAGGATCAGTCATACTGTCAAGGATTGCCATAATAGATATGAGAGATGTCTACACCATACACATGATCCAAAAGATTGTAGGTACAAGCCAAAATATCAAGGCTATATTGAAAAGGAAGAGAAGACAACCCACTATATTGAGAAAAATGACAAAGGAGCTGATGTATTTTATTTTGCATTTCTACCCAAGAGGAACATAATAATATTTGGTATGTAGATAGTGGATAGAGCAATCACATGACTAGAAATAAAAAGAACTTTGTGAAATTTGATGATAATTTCTCCTCTGGTGTGAAGTTTGGAGATGGAAAAGCAAGAGAAATTGTTGACAAAGGTGTGATTTCGGTGCAAAGCAAGCAAGGAACTACTATATTTATTCATGATGTGTATTATGTACCCGGTTTGGCTACAAATTTGTTAAATGTTGGACAATTGCTTCAAAAAGGATACAAGATTACTTTTGACAACAAAGAGTGTGAAATTCTTGACAAAGGCAACAATCAAGTAGTTATCCAAGTGCAGATGAATAGTAGTAAAAATTTTCAATTGAAAATGGCTTCTTGTGAGAATTATGAGTTGAAAAAGACAAGAATATGGTAATTGGTTTTCCACAAATTCATCAAGACCACAAGCTTTGTGAAAGATGTGTGTATGGAAAACAACATAGGTTGCCATTTTCGGAGTCATTATGGAGGACAAGAGCCTCACTTGAGTTAGTGCATGTCGATTTATGTGGTCCTACAATTACTCCAACAATTAGAGCTGCAAGGTATTTTTTCTACTTATTGATGATTTTACAAGAATGATGCAAGTTTACTTCTTGCATGAAAAATCACAAACATTTTTTAAGTTTGTTGAATTTAAAGCAATAGTTGAAAAACAAAGTGGACTTTACTTGAAAGCTTTGAGGACCAACAAAGATGGAGAATTCAATTCAAAGGAGTTTTGGAACTTTTGCAGGTACAATGGCATAAGAAAAGGAGTTGACTATGAGTAAAACACCTCAACAAAATGGTGCACTAGAAAGGAGGAATAGAATAGTTGTTGAAATGGCTAGATGCATGTTGCCACACAAGAACCTCCCATATAAACTTTGGGCGGAGGTTATAAAAATCGCGGTCTACATTCTCAATATATGTGTAACACCCCAAATCCGGTTCACACTAGTGAACCGAACCGGCATGTTACCAGCCCCGGTTAGGTCGGCTAACCCGAACCTAACTCATACGGATCCAATCTCGGCGTCTTAAGATGTAGATACGACTTGTCATGCATGGATAAATTCATAAAACCCTAACATGATACTACATGGATGACATGCAACCTAAATTTCACACCAACACAATTACAATCAAAATTAGCAAAAATTCTAAAATGAAAGGGACAGAATTTCCCCTAAAAATGCAATTAGGGGCCACCCTGTCAAAATCGTATATTCAAACATATATACATATAGCAACAATAGTATTCACACATACTTCTAATCTATTATATTCATCATTCTCTGAACTTTGGGTCCTAACCCATCACACTTTTGCTGCACTATTCTGATCATTTCACATTCTATCATGTCTCATGCATTTGAACATGTCATTCACAATATAATAACATAATAACACAAAATTACACATTCAGAAATCTAACATGTGTGTGTGTACAAGACCTCATTGCTCCTCCGTCCAAGCTGGCTCCTCCAACTCGTGATTATTACCTACATATAGTATAAAAACACGTCAGTAACAAGTGTTACTGGTCCGGAAAATAAAATAACTATAACAAGCTGGCTATGAGAGCAAACTCTCATATGAAAGAAAACATCATATACTCCACGTGAACACTCTGAAGGGCACTACTGAGGAGCCACTGGGCTGCAGACCCGGTAGCATCCCGAACTTACTGATCTGCTGCTGGTACTATGCCGCTCTCGGCACTTCTTTTTCAGTACTTCTCATGAAACTTTATCCTAAGCCCTCTCCGTACCTCCATATTTCTCCTGGCCTTGAGCACGAAGGCCGAGTACTCTCAGGCAGTCGCCTTTAGTACCCTTTGAACCACAAGTCCGGACATGCGCTGTACTAAACAGTACCCGTAAACCTCCACGTTCTCCGGGTGTGAGGAACTCAAACGCGGAGTTGTCAGGATCCCTCGGGAATGGAACAGTCCGCTGGCACTAATCCAGAGCCCGCTTTGACTGTCACGGCATCCTCTGCATGGTACGTGCAGTCGATTTCTCCATCTCTCGTCTCACTGAAAACGCGAAAACTACATATATATATATGGGCTGGGTAGGGATTTATATAATAGGCCCGAAGGCAACTTGTGGTGGATCTTGTTTTCGAAATCATCCTCGAGGGATCTCATCCTCGAGGGGTTATTAATCCGGAAATCTGTTCGGCTAAATGGCCCGAGTTAAGTGGGATCCAATAAAACGCCACTTAACCCGTCCTGCAAATAATAAGATAAACATACAATAGAAAGACGTAAATCAGAGACGAGTCCTAAACGGACCTGGTAGAAGCTCCAAGCGTGTCATCGCGCCTAGGCGGCAAGCTCCTACTCCGTACCTACACATCAAAACTAAATACTAACGCCCGCTAACTAAATGATGAATCACACACAATGACCGTCAATCAACAATCAAATAATCATAAATATGAAAATAATTCTAACTAATGTTATTCATACCAATTTTACTGTGTTTTTCCTAAGTTACATCGTACCCGATTAACATGCTCAAATTTACTTTACATCATCGGATCACTTAATATTTACTCATTACCAATCATATCATACATATCATTACTTCTTTCATGCTCAGACTTCTATCATGGGAATCACTCAATCCTATCATGTTATGCTAACAATCATCAATTTAAATAATCAAATTGGAGGTAATTATACCTCACATCGTCGGCAATCGACGACGGCTAAGGTTCCGTCGCGTGTCTCGGAGCTCGAATTCGGCGCTCCCCGGCGTCCGACGTTCGATCGGGCTCGACTGGGTGAGCCCCGCGGAAGATCCGGTGAATTCCAGCGAATTCCAGAAATTCCGGTTTTCCGGCAGCTACTGGCGGTTTTCCGGCGGCTTCCGGTGGTTTTCCGGCGACAATCGCCGGCGGCGTCTACTGGCCGGAAAGTGGTCGTGTTGGGTACCCTCGGAACCGGCTCGGCGAGCCCGACTCATCTACGAGGTCGACGCGGCCAACGGAGGTGGCGGCTCGCCGAAAAATGCATAAAACAGAGCGGCGGCGGTGGGTCGCTAAATCCGGCCGGCCAGGGCGGCGATGGCCTCCGTTCCGGTCGGGGAAGGTCGCTGGAAGGCTGAGGGTGCTGAGGCGACTGACCGATCGCGGCGGCGCTGGTCGCCGGCGGCGGAATCGGTGACGGAAGCGCAACGCGAGCGCGGCGTCGCGGCGTGGCTTCCTCGCATCGCGGCGGTCCGACGGGGGCCGGACCTGGTCGGGGCAGCACGGCAACGTCGTCGCCGAGCTGGGCGGCGTCGGTCGACGGCCGGGCGGCGCCGACAGCGGCGGCGGTGGCGCGCGAACAGGGGCGGCGCGGCACGAGGGTTTGGGCGTGGGGGAGAAAAGGTCGGGGCGGAGAAGAAAGGTTGGGTGGCAAACTTGTAATTAAGACTTGACTCGTCTCCGGCTCGAGTCAAGTATAATAACTAAGTCGTATTAAATCCTAAAAAAATTCATAAAAATCGGGAAAAATCCCGTAAAATCAAACAAATACCAAACATCGTAATGATATGCTCTAGAACTATCAACCCACCCAAAATGCCCGTAACGCGTCCTAACGCGATAAACGGCCTAAAACTAATTCTACGATCCATTATATATAAAAATAATAAAAAAATGACTGGCATACTCTCATATATCTGATAACTCATTCTGTTCTGCTGTGTTCATGACGTTATCATCATATACTTGGGTACGCATGACCCTCATAGCTCATACACGCGACTGGCATCGGCTCGGTACACGTGTCCTGAAACTGACTCAACTCGAAAAAAATAACGGTCGACCCGACCGGTTCTGAATATAAAACCCTAACTCGAATCGTGGGTTTTACAATATGTCATACCAAGGTAGTAAAAAATAAGACTTCATTTGAAGCTTGACACAAGAGAAAACCAGAAGTGAGTACTTTGATAATTTTTGGGTCCATCGCATATGCTCATATTCCGTCACAAAAGAGAAAGAAATTTGATGAAAATGTGAGAAATGTCTATTTATTGGATATTGTGAAAAATATAAAGGCTATAGGCTATTAAATCTCAAAACCAATAAGTTAGTAATTTCAAGAGATGTGATCTTTGATGAGAATGAGACATAGAAAGTGTGTGATAGTGAAGCTCATTTGAAGATACCATGTGTGGAAGTAGAAGAAAAATAAAAAGGTGAAATACGACCTATCAATGAACTTGTAGAAGAACATAGAGATATACCAAGTTCATCTTACTCACCACCACCTATTAATATGTAACAAAGAGAGTGGCAAGTAAGGCCATATGACATTGATACAAATTCTCCTCCTAGAAGGGTGCATTCTTTACAAGAAATCATGGAATCTAATGCTGTTTTTCTTACATTTGAGCCTCGATACTTTGATAAAGCTATAAAACACAAAGAATGGGTACAAGCCATGGATGAAGAAATGAAGATGATTGAGACAAATCAAACACGGCAGCTTGTTGAAAAACCAAAAGATAAAGATGTGATTGGTTTGCAATGAGTGTATAAAATAAAGTTTAATGAAGATGGTTCAATTTAAAAGCACACAGCAAGATTTGTTGAAAAGGATACTCCCAACAACATGGGATTGACTTCAATGAGACATTCACACCGGTTGCAAGGATAGAAACAATAAGAACAATGTTAGCAATCACAACTCAATTGAGACTATAAGTATATCAACTTGATGTGAAATCGACTTTTTGAATGGTGAGTTGGAGGAAGAGGTGTATGTGAAGCAACTTCAAGGATATATGATTGAAGGGCAAGAAGACAAGATGTACAAATTGAAGAAAACTCTACATGGCCTAAAACAAGCACCTATAGTATGGAATAGCAAGATTGATAATTACTTGAAGAGGAATGGATTTCATAGAAGTTCAAGTGAGACCTCACTCTATGTGAAGAAAGAAAGTGACAACTTTCCCATGTTTTGCTTATATGTTGATGATTTGATATATGCTAACAATTGTGATAAGATGTTGATTGATTTTAAAAAGACCATGATGAATGAATATGTGATGAGTGACTTGGGACTCATGAGATATTTTTTGGCATTCAAGTGAAACAAAAGGAAGGGGAGATATTTATTTCTCAAGAAAGTATGTTGATGATTCGTTAAAAAAATTTAACATGTCCAATTGTAAGCCTATGTCTACACTGATGAGAATAAATAATAAATTGAAAAGAGATAATAGTGATGAATTGACTGATAAGCAAATATATAGAAGTTTGGTTGGATCTTTGATTTTTATCTCACAAACTCTAGACCGAAAATTGTGTATACGATTAATGTAGTTTCAAGGTACATGAATAAGCCTAGCATAACTCATTTGATAGCCGTTATGAGCATTTTGAGATATGTAAAAAGAACAAAGAATTTTGGTGTAAAGAATGAAATTGAGAAAAAGGCAAAGTTGATTGGATATTCAGATAGTGATTGGGCCGGTTGCCAAGATGATAGGAAGAATACATCGGGATGTATTTTTAGCTTGGGAAGCAAGGTTATATTATGGTCTTCTAAGAAGCAAAAGACAGTTGCATTATCTTTATGTGAAGCCAAATATATTTCCATCATAAGTGCGGCGTGCAAAGCCATTTGGCTAAGAAGAATTCTCAAAGATTTTTTGTGTGAATAAGATGTAGCAACTACAATGTTTTGTGATAACATGTCCGTTATTAGTATGAGCAAAAATCCTATTTTTCATGCTAGGTCGAAGCATATTGAGTTGAGGCATCACTTTACAAGAGATCTTATTGAAGAATGAAAAATTGAGTTAAAGTTCATCAACACTAAGGAACAAATGGCTGATGTATTTACAAAAGCTCTCACTCAAGACAAATTTGAATTTTTTAGATAAGATGATGAAAATTACAAATTAAGAGGGGTGTTAGAAAGTGATATAATTTATAATTTATTGGGCTTATGATATATAATGTAATAATTATAAACTTAAGGGGTATTTATGTACTAAACCTATATCTTGATAACTTGTAGAGTCAACTTTTGAAAAGTAGTAGGAAAGTGAAAAACAAATTAAAAACCCTTTGATCATCATCTTTCTATTGATAAGATTTTATTTTTTACCAATCATTTTTAATTTATATTCTTCACACCCATCTTTTTCCAAACAAATTGAACGAGAGTAATGGCAAATCAAAGCTAAGGTGAAAAAGACGTAGCAAACAAATTTCTTGTCTATGGATAACCTTATATAAATAGTGTTCGCTCCAGGAGGAGACACGGATGAGGATGTCATACGTCCCCGTTGTCGACGTTTGGGATGATCAAACGGTGGGGACGCCCAACGTCCCGAAAGGCATTGCTGCCAGGCATCTCGAAAAGTGGTTCAAAAAAGAATTCTGGGTTTCGTGCTGGTCTCTCTCACACGTCAATACTCGAAGCTCTCCACACCCATTTGTCTCAACTCTCAAAACTCCCGATTTCAACTACTTTGAGTGTGGCCTAACTTGTGAGTGCTAGGTGGGTCAAGCTCCATCCATGGCTATCCCTTATGGCTCTGATCCATCACCCTCCTACATTACCCAGATATGAACTTTCAAGTCACTTTGCATTCCTCCAAACAATACCCATGACATTGATATACACAACCGGTGCTTCTCCAAGTCAGAATAATAAACAAATGGAGAAGCCTCGCAAAGTCACCCTTACTCCATTGTTTAATAGACTAATCAACTCTTGCATGAGATTATGGACATAATTAGCAACTTTTGCATGGGATTCCTCCATGAGCTAACGAAATACCAGAGCTAGCTAGCAGATGAAAAGGCCCACTTCTAATCATTTGACAAACTATAAATCAGTTTGGAGGGATTATAAATCATATATATGTTGTTGCATGGATCAGAATTGTCAATTATAACTACCTTAAAAATTGGTTTCACAAGATATTTCCTTGATGATCTTGTACATGCATCTAAATGTGCAGCAAATATGCTGACTTTGAGTTGCCGCCAAGAAGTGCTGCATTGAGATGTCAGTATCAGGTTGTTTGCGTTTGTAAAAGATGGATAGAATGGTATGCGTTGGCAAGGAAGAAAAGCTTATTGGTGACACAATATGGAGGCCTTATCTCATACCACATCACAATGTCTGGTCTTTTCACACCTCAAAAATCAAAATTGTAGTGGGATCTATTTCAGATTTGGGAAAGCTGATCTGTCTGGGCTTCCAGCCCGTTCCATTGGTGCTCCTGCTTCAACAAAGCTACTTTGCATTTGGCACACGACATGATAATTGCGCCCAAGACCCCACTTTTTGGCCTGATCAAATGCCCAAGAGAAAAGTTCAGACCATGCTGCTGCTCACGTTGGTAAAAAGATTATTCTGTTACTAGTGTTGGACATGACTGAAAAATAAATAGTTGGGCGTTTGTCCCATTATTATAGAGTTTTTTTACAAGAAAAAGGATTAAATTTATCAAAATTACCTTCTGGTGGGAGAATCATTTGTGATTATCAGATAAAGGAAAATTTTTTGAATTTTATTGAGTGGCCAAGCTTTACTGAAGTTAGGGTTAGGTTCGACGATAATTTTTTTCTTTAACAAAATTAGTCCTGACCATGGTGGTTAGAGTCATGTGGACATTGTCGGAGTGGCCAAGATCTACTACTATATTTGGCTGACAAATTTTAATTTTATTTATAAATTTTTGTTAAATAATAAAATGAGATATAACAATCCAATATATTAACATTTTAATTTAATTGATAATTTTTTTATTAAATAATAAAATATATTGTAATAATTTAATATATTAAATATAAATTCTCATTGACCCTCGCTATAGAATATATCTTAATTGAATTAAAAGATAAAGTATAGCAATTTGATTTATTATCTTTTTATTTTTATTATATTTTGATTTTTAAACTTCCTACTAATTAAAAAGTTAGTATTGAATTCTCCGATAAGAGTAGATTTATGACCACATATTTACATTTACACGTGTAAACAAGACTTACACTAAACAAATATTTACCAATTCAATTTTCAATCTTTTTTGTGTTAATCATCTTCTCAATTGATCGATTGTCAATAGATGATTAGGCCTGCTTGTCGAAGTCTTGGACACCATCACTTCCTTCTCCGACCTCATTACAAATCTCCAAGCTAACCCAATGCTCTCGAGTGATGAGCTTCTTTGGTGCTCGTTGTGTTCTCTGCCCCATTAATCACAGTAACACCATCCCCATTGATGAATTGATGATCAGAAATCCTCAGATGGCTGCCATTTCTGAACGCATCCTCCTCGTCTTCCCGACCTTCCTCCTCTTCCTCCCCATTCATGGCACCCACCCATACAGCCCAGACTCGCCCAAAGCAGACCAAGAAGCTCTCCTAGCTTTCAGAAGCGGCATTGCCGACGACCCAAAAAACGTTTTCGAGAATTGGCAGCGGAGCATCCATGTCTGCGATTGGAAGGGAGTGGAGTGTACGAACAGCACAAGAGTCACAAGCATCTCTCTCTATGGGCATGATCTTGGTGGGATCATCTCCCCTTTCTTGTCCAACCTTTCCCACCTCCAATATCTTGATCTCTCAGATAACTCAATCTATGGCATCATTCCTCCTGAGCTTGGCTCGCTTACCTTGCTAAAGACGCTCACCTTCAGCCAGAACCGGTTAGAAGGGCCTGTTCCCCATAGCTTTGGTCTTCTCTCCAATCTGAGGTATATAAGCTTGAGCAAGAACCAGCTCCGTGGCCGGCTTCCATTGTCGCTCTTGTACAATTGCACCAAGCTGCGGTACATCGATCTTTCCAACAATTCCTTCGTGGGTTTCATTCCTTCCTCGATTGGGAACCGGTTGCCATCGTTGGAGGAGCTTTTCTTGTACAACAACCAGTTGACGGGGAGTATTCCCACCTCCATCTCCAACTGTACTAAACTCGTCGATCTTGATCTCGAGTTCAACTACCTCAATGGCCGGCTGCCGTACCATGTTTTCAAGTATGTGACCACCTTGCAGACCTTGCACCTCTCCTACAATGGCTTCACTAGCGACGATAGGAACACCAACTTGTCGCCCTTCTTCGAGTCGCTGACCAATCTGACGCACTTGACAGAGCTTGAGCTCGCCGGAAATGGCATAGGAGGTGAGATACCGTACGTGATTGGTCTGCTTCGGATCAATCTCTCTCAGCTCCAACTCAATGATAATCTCATACATGGAGCAATCCCACCTAACATAACCGGTCTCTCCAACCTCACACTTCTGAACGTGTCTAGCAACCTCTTGAATGGAACCATCCCGGCCGAGTTGTCTCTTCTACCATCCCTGGAAAGGCTCTGCTTATCCAACAATTCTCTGCATGGTGTAATTCCAGAGGCTCTGGGCAGTTTGCCTCGCCTGGGTCTTTTGGATTTGTCAAAAAACAATCTGAGCGGTCCAATCCCATCCACCCTATCAAATCTCACCCAGTTGAGGGAGCTTAGGTTGAGCAAAAACCAGCTATCTGGAGCAATCCCAGCAAGCTTGGGCAATTGTAAGAGATTGGAGATTCTGGACCTGGCCTACAACAGCTTGTCTGGTTCCATACCAGGAGAAGTAGCAGCCTTGGGGGACATGACCAAGTACTTCAATGCTTCCAACAATTTGCTCACAGGAAACCTCCCAGCAGAGTTGAGCAAGATGAACAAGGTTCGAGCAATTGATCTATCGTTCAACAATTTGAGCGGTGAGATTCCACCAAATTTAGCTAGCTGTGAAGAAGCAGAGCTGATCAATCTCTCCCACAACCAATTGCAAGGTTCAATCCCATCTCTGTTGGGGGAGCTTCTTAGCATCCAATCCTTGGACCTATCACAGAACAAACTCACCGGTGGAATCCCAACTTCCCTCCAAAACTGCAACAATCTCAATAGCCTCAACCTCTCCTTCAACAACCTCACCGGATTGGTGCCAAGAGATGGCCTCTTTGCTTCACTCACCATCGACTCCTTCCGCAACAACTCCTTCCTCTGCGGGTCTCTCCAAGGCCTCCCACATTGCCAACCCAAGAAGCAAGCCTACAAGCAGCTCTATTCCAGGAAGTTCTTGTTCGTTCTTGTCACCATCGTTTCTGGGTCGGCGTTCTTGTTCACAATCCTTTGCGTGGTGAGCTTCAGAAGTGTGAAAGCCTCTCTGAAAACAAGCTCAAAAGGTACCGGTGCCATTAAAAGGTCGTCGGAAGCTCTGCGTTCGAGCCATCCGAGGATCACCTACGATGAGCTAATGGAAGCCACGGGTGGGTTTCACGAGAGGCTTCTCATTGGATCGGGCAGCTTCGGCCGTGTCTACAAGGGGGTGTTGAGAGACAACACAGTTGTAGCAGTGAAGGTGCTTCACATGCAGGCTCCCAACCCATGCAAAAGCTTCAACAGAGAATGCCAAGTTCTGAAACGAATCCGACACCGGAATCTGATGAGAATCGTGACGGCCTGCAGCTTGTCGGACTTCAAAGCTCTTGTGCTCCCTTTCATGGCTAATGGGAGCCTTGAGAGTCACCTCCACGGAGCAAGGTCCGCGAATACTGGTTCTATGTTGAGCTTGGTACAGAGAGTTCATGTTTGTGGCGACGTTGCAGAGGGCATGGCGTACTTGCATCATCACTCACCTGTGCAGGTCATCCATTGTGACCTCAAGCCTAGCAACATTCTCCTCAACGACGACATGACTGCTCTGGTTTCGGACTTTGGGATTGCTAGGCTTGTGAAGAAGGTGGAGGATGGGAACGGTGTCAATGCCATTACTGCTTACACCTCCTCTAGCTCCACTGCAAATCTGCTCTGTGGCTCCATTGGGTACATTGCTCCAGGTACTTGTGAAATCTTCTTCATACTACAATTTGTAGATGCCTGGGCAAAACAAAATTGTAGATGATTTATCATCCTCATCTACACTGATAAGTTAAAATGTATGTTGGTATTTGTGAATGCATCATCAGAGTACGGGATGGGAAGAGGGGCGTCGACGAAGGGCGACGTATACAGCTTCGGCATTCTTGTGCTAGAGATGGTGACCAGAAAGAGACCAACCGACGACATGTTCAACGGGGGGTTGAGCTTGAAACAATGGGTGAAGTCACACTACCATGGCCGGTTGGAGAAGGTGATCGACCCTTCTCTTCTCTCCGAGTCCATGAACCAGAGCCAAGAGGTGAAGAAAAAATGGGAAGTCGCCATCGTTGAGCTCATAGAGTTGGGATTGCTTTGCACCCAGGATGCCCCTTCAACCAGACCCACCATGCTGGACGCCGCCGATGATCTGAACAAGCTCAAGACCTATCTCTCCGGTGACACTACCACTGCTACATTTGCATCTTCTCCGGGCATCTCTTCTTCCATTTTAACGACTGCAGATGATAATTGAAAATTTTCCACAAAATGTATACATGCTTTCCACAGTCCAATTCATGATTTGGGTATGAAATATTTCATGCTATCTCATTTTTTGGATGTGGGTAGTTCTCCTTTTCTCATCTTAACTACTAGGAGTAGATTTGTACAGTAAATTGTCATTGATTTGTTACACTTGATGATAAATAAGGTCAATGTTGTTCATGTATAATATAAGTCATGGCTTCACAAAAAAAGTCGTTCTAGAAAGGAGAGGGGTTGAGAGCATAATTTGAAGTTTTGATGAGCATAGTTTGAGTCTAGCTAGTAAAATTCAGACTCGGTTGGCCGATTAATATTAAAAAGAATTAGTATTAGCATCCGTTAATATTTCTATATAAGCTAATTTACTTTCAGTTGTTAAATTACAACGATGATTAACCGATGAGTACATTTTGTCTATGTCAAAAAAATCACAGCCATATATGAATTAAATAGGTGGCCAGATTTAAAGCTGCTTATGTTCATATTGATACTAAGCTTCCCCTGAATATTAATCATAAAACTTTGAGTTAGAACCATAGCTCAAAGAATCAAGTTCATTCGAACAAGTTTGATTTTTATTTATCAATATTATTCTTATTATAATTTAATTTATAACATAATTCCATTTTGAAAACAAATAATTCCTTCTTTTCATGAAGTCTACGTCAAATAAAAATACCCACATAAGTAACCACCAATTTTTTCCAGGTCATCATTATATTGTAATTTTCTATGTAGTTTTTACTATATAAACATCTAGAGATGGAAAGGTTTTTTTTCCCCCAAATTCTAGTTGTAAGTTTTCATAACAAATATTGTTCTTCCAGGGAAGTCAAACAGATAATAAGCTAAATTATGTTTGACTTAGCTATTTCGTTTTTGGTATTGAAATCATTTCTTGTTAAGCGACGTGTTTCAACTCAAACACAAAATGTAGTTGACTCGAACACAAAATATTATTAAATTCATGTTCTATTTGTACATGAACTAGTTAGGTCAAATTTGATTCGATACTGGATAATATATATTTTTATGAGTTGAGGTTGATCGAAACCCTGCCGTCGATAGCTCAATCAAGTTCAGACATCAACAAGCAAAACTGGTGCTTTCCTTTAAACTAATGCTCCAATATTATAAAAGCTATCCATATCAAAGTTTCAAAAAGAAAAATTAATTCTACAAAATTTTCAATTCGACTCTCTAATAACAGATTAATTTCTCAAGCCAAATAATAAAAATATTAAAATGTATAATTTTTTTATTTAATTAAATTAATATTGAAAATAATTTAATCTTATTAATAAAAGAAGAATTCAATATTAATATGTGATTAAAAATAAAAAAATTTAACTAATTAAATATGATAAAAATATTTAAAAAATTAAGTCATTATAATATATATTCTTTCTATTAGGATTTATTTTTTAATCAGAATCAATTAAAATTTATATTTAATATTTTAAATTATCATAATTTATCGATAAAAATTTATTTATAAAATTAAAATTCCTCCGTAATATAAGTCTTGCAATATAAGTAATAAACTATCCATTTTAAGTATTAAGATAGTAGACAATTTATTTTATACGTGATTTTAATTTTATATGTTATTTTATTTATTTAATTAAAAAATAATATAAATAACTTTGATTCAAGTACGTACATGGGTGTAGGTATTAAGAGTAGACAATTTAAATAAAACAAAATTTTAAGCCACAACAGTTTCGTGGGGCCGGACTCGAACCTTATCCCCTTCCCAGCTCCGGCCACCGCTGCCGCCGGTGATTCCGATGGCGGCTTGCGGCACCTGCCCAAGCTCGTCTCCGCTCTTCCTCTCATGGTGCAGTCCTTCCTCGAGCCCCTCCTCGGTTTGCTCCTTCGCCCCTTTGAGGCCGCTCCGGATTCGGTGCGGGAGGAGAACGGGGAAGCAGAGGTACCCGTCGGAGAAGAAGAAGCTCCGGAAGGAGGCCAGGTCCTTGGTTGGGATCGAAATCACGGATAAAGGCGAGGGCTTTTGGAGAATCTCCAGGCTCTCTGTGCCTGTGGAGGAGGACCCCGGTAAGGATTCTCTGGATGTGTGCGATGGGCTGCTCAAGTCCATTGCCAAGGTCCTCGAGTTTCCGGTGAGTGTCGTCGCTCTTTTCAAGCTTTGTTCTACTACTACTACTGCTTCTTGTTAAATTGGTAGATCTTTCATAGAGAAATACGCACGCAGTACAACAAGCTAAATGTTGGAACATCTACTTTCATTGGGTTTTTTTATGTATGTCAAGAAATTTAACCAGTTTAACTACAAGACGAACAAGGAAAAGGAATTTGAGTTAACGAGGTTCGGCACTGTTCCTAGACTTACGATTTTCCCATAGTCATGAATTAGACGCCGCCCTTTTCTCTTTTAAGCTTGATAGTGCTGCAAGTTGAAGTTTGGTAGCTTCCTTCACACAACAAGGAGGTAGTCTATCTTTCTTACTTTGTTTATATATGTTACGAATTTAGGGCAAACTTAACTAAAGATAAAATTAGTTCACTGGATTCAAATGTATGCCTAGATCAGGATTTTCACTGCCCGTCATAGAATTACAAGCCCTCTTCTCCTCAGTTCAACGTTACTTACTTCAAGAATGTGACTAGATCAGGATTTTCATTATCAAACCATCATCAAATTTCAAGTTTTTGTATCCTTCATTTGTTACAATCATGGATCCTACAACTTATATTGATTTATGTACGATCAAAGGGGAAAAAACGTTAATACACAGTGAATTGATTTGATATGTACATTTAGGTTTCACGACCGAATTCCCATATCTAGTCGTAGTGCGCACTGTAGGGTCAAGACTATAATCGGGCTCTACATACAATAATATAGATGATAAAATAATATAGATGATAAAATGGCAAAACTTGTGTGAAAGGATGTTGTGGTCATCTTACAAGTTCACTATTTGCCATCTTGAAGAGCATTGTCTTATCTTACGTTCAGGTTGCTTCACTGTTACCTCGGGAAGCCTTCTCTATTGTTCGAAAGTCATTTGATGCAAGGAAGGTGACTAAGTTGAAAATCTTTAGAGTTTGACTTAGTTGTTTATGTTTGCCATGTATTTCCTTAGGTTTTAACTTCACTTTGTGATGTTGTAGCTGCTGAAAGAACCAAAGTTCGTGTATACAGTGGACATGGATGTGGAGAAACTTCTAAAGCTTGAGCCACGTACATGGGACTTCATCTCCCATTTGGAACCAAAGCTCGGCCTTGTTGAGTATATGCCCAAAGATAAGTATTCTAGGGAAATGATGTGCCTTGTACAGGACTGTCAATGGACTGATCTTACCAAGAGCTCAAAAAAGGTGGAGTCCACAAGTCCTTAAACCAGAAAAATCCTAGAGTTGCAGTGGTAGGTAGTGGGCCGTCAGGATTATTTGCCTCTCTAGTGCTTGCAGAGCTTGGTGCAGAGGTGACGTTGATAGAAAGGGGGAAACAAGTGGAGCAAAGAGGCCGTGATATTGGTGCTCTAGTGGTGCGGCGCATCTTCCAGCCGGAGAGCAATTTTTGTTTTGGAGAGGTGTGCCTTCTTATTTGAGAATATTGTTATTTTTTTTGTCAAAGTTTAGTATCTCATGTCCCAGTAGTGTCAGTGATCATGCAATATATTCATCACTCAAATTCAGTGAAGTTGAACTTTTCGCACATATGTTTCCTGATTCCTTGCACTTCACCATAGCATAACAGTTGGCTGCTTTAGCATCCTTCCTTCTTTCTTATCATTTGAGGACTTATAATATGGCAGGGTGGTGCAGGTACTTGGAGTGATGGGAAGCTTGTGACAAGAATTGGACGAAATAGTGACAGTGTCCAGTCTGTAAGGATCACCACCTATCCCTGCCATTTTCCCTTACACTTATTAAATATGATTTCCTACTTTACAGCCCCCTAGTGGTGGAACGTATCGTCCTCAGAGTGATCAACATTTAATCCATCAAGTCAAATTGCTTCTGATTCTTTTAACGAAGATATTTTTTGTGAACCCAATTATTTATGAATGCTTGAAAATGGAGCAAACTGAACCTGCCAGCCTCAATGTAGTTCTTGCTCTTCTCATTCGTCTAGGAGATAATTAACCTTGTATTTATCTCCAAAACCGAGAAACACCTTTTGGCTTGGACACTTATTATATCATATTTATTTTTATTGCAACTTTTTACATTCCCCATATGAAAATCAATCAAGTCAACTAATCAAATTACAATCCTATGTTTGCATTTGCAAGACTTATGTTACCTGCTTTATGGAGGTTATGATTTAGAGGTCTTACAGAAAGTTGTGGTATAATTAATATTGTACTATTTGAGATAGAGTTTTGATACTCCCAAGCTCACAGGAGTTATGTTACCTGCTGTCAACCAGGTGCTTAGAACTCTAGTGCATTTTGGAGCACCACCAAACATACTAATTGATGGGAAACCTCATTTGGGAACAGATAGGCTTGTTCCATTGATTCGTAATTTCCGGCAACATCTGTTAAAATTAGGGGTGAGAACCAGTTGCATTTGCCTTTTGGAAACATAAGTCTTTTACAGTTTTGTATGACTACAGGAGAACTTATTCTTGATTTTTTTTATTTCAGGTTAATACCAGATTTGGAACTAGGTTGGATGACTTGTTGGTAGAAAATTCAAGGGTCCACGGAATACAGGTTTCAGATGGTGGAAAGCAAACATATGATGCCATTGTTCTTGCAGTTGGCCACTCAGCTCGCGATGTATACAAAATGCTTCTTCACCACAAAGTGGAAATGATTCCCAAGGATTTTGCTGTGAGTCATAAAACAGATGAAGGTTTTGCACTGTTTGGTGTTGTTTCTTTTATTTCCGTATGCTTATAGTTCCAGATGGATAGACAGGTCGGACTTCGTATTGAGCATCCTCAGATGCTAATAAATGCCATACAGGCAAGTGTAGTTTTTCCTCCCAATATCAATGGTGTTTCCTTTGCTATTCACGCCCAAATTATCATGTAGTATGTTGCAATGGACATGATAAAATAATTTGTTCATATCATTTTGGGTGTGATGGCCTTCCCAGTTCTACAAGTATTTTGCCATGAACTACAAATATAATATTTTGGAGAGGCTGCTATCTTGATCACTAATTCTGAGATCTTTAAATTGTCAATGCTGCTGCAACTATAGTATTCAGAGTTGGCTGATCAAGTTCGTGATGGACGTGGAAAGATTCCAGTTGCAGATTACAAGCTTGTGAACTATGTGTCTGACGATGACAATCACAAATCAACTAGCATGGATGAGAGAAGATGCAGTTGCTATTCCTTCTGTATGTGCCCAGGTGGACAGGTTTGAATTTTGTAGTCATGTTTCTTTCAAGTAACAACTCAAATCTTGATCAAAATGAGGTATAAGTACACTGCTGAGGCATGGAAAAGAAATGGGTTAGGAGTGTTTTAGTTTATGAAGTATTGTCTAGTTACACAGTAGTTTAGACTTCAGTATTCTGTCCATAAAGATCCCTATAAACATAATATTGTGTGACTGAAGTTTAGTTCCAGTGCTACTCTGGATCTTAATGTTATTACGGGCATGCCTTCCTTGCAGGTAGTTCTTACTAGCACAGATCCTTCTGAACTCTGTGTCAATGGTATGTCATTTTCTCTCCGTGCCTCCAAATGGGCAAATGCAGCCCTCGTTGTTACAGTTTCTTCAAAAGATTTTGAGAAATTCCAATGCTATGGGCCTCTTTCTGGTGTAGAATTCCAGGTGATTTATGTTTTTTTTGTTTTGCTTTGTCTGTTTTATGCCATTGAAAATTAATTTCCAAATTCAGTGACATCTGATACATACATTTCTTTCAGAGGGGAATTCCACACATATAACTTAGTAATGGATCTGTCTGTGGATACTTATTGTTTGAAGTAACCTGCATCCTGTGATAAAGATGAGGTTCGTTTTGATGATGCAGTTTTAATTAATTTGTGTTGGTTCTATCTGGTTATAGAGAGAATATGAAAGAAGAGCAGCTGCATTGGGTGGAGGGGGCTTCGTGGTTCCTGTTCAAACAGTAACAGATTTTCTTGATAACAGACTGTCAAGTAATTAAATTATATTTATGTTAGCTTCTTTTTATTCTATTGTAAATTAATAAATCTTTGCCAGAAGCTCAAAAATTACATCTAAAAACATTTGTGTCTCAATAGATCTGGATGTACCCCAATCTAGTTACCGGTTAGGAGTCAAGGCCGCTAATCTACATGATTTGTTTCCAGCGTACATAACACAGGCATTGCAGCAGTCAATCCTGGCATTTGACAAAGAGGTACCAATGCTGATGACCTTGTTCTATGTAGTATCCTTTTGTAATATAGTGTTTTTTGGTTTTGACATGGCATACTGTCCCTATATTCCTACTACCCAGGTGGTTGTGATGAACAATATATCCTTGTGGTCTCCCGTGTTAGTTTTAGATTGTACACCTCAAATGTGTAAGCCACAAAGGAGAATTTAAATGGTGGTTCATAACATCATGTTTGTGTTGCTGTCTTCGTAGAGACAACTGTTTCTAACTATATAGAGTGGTATGAAAAGAGCACTAGGGACAGCATTTTAGCCATAATTTTGTGTAGGAATGGAGATAGATGATTTATGGAACTTAGGTTTAGAGAACTACATACAGGTTTATAAACTGTGGTCTTGTCTCGATTAGTTGGATATATGAAGAGGAGAGCTGTATAACAACTTGTGGGAAGTTCTTAGAGAGTTGTGTCAAGAAAAATCTCTTCCGCTGGCCAAATCTTATAGTAAAAGAATGACGATCAAATGAAGAATGCAGATATAAAAGATGCAAATTTGTGTGTGGACGTAGGTACAAATTTTATCTTGGTCACAAGATTGATCTTTTTATCTTTGCTAAATGACTTCAGCTCCCAGGGTTCATTTCTAGAGATGCCCTTCTGCATGGAGTGGAGGTAATGTTTCTGATACACTGTCAGCAATTATTTCCTGAAAAGTTTTTTCTACATATTGAACTATATCTTTATTTGCCCTTTCTTAGTCCACTCATTAAGTTTGATGATTCTTGTTGCGATTTCAGACAAGAACAAGTGCTCCTGTCAAGATTTTACGTGACAATGAGACCTATGAAAGCACCAAATTGAAAGGCTTGTATCCGATCGGAGAAGGTGCAGGATATGCCGGAGGAATAGTAAGTGCCGCAGTTGATGGTTTGCAGGCAGGTTTGGCCGTTGCCAAAGATCTTGATTTGTACAATGGTGATTTGGATGCTGTTTTGGGTAAAGCACAGAAAAACACTGGATTTGTGAAGTACTAATTCCTTAGTTTTTCTGGTCCTCTGAAAAAGTTTTGACCAGCCGACCAAGTTTATAGAGTGATTGCATCACAGCAGTGTAGATACTGATATTCACAAAGTTTTGCGTCGGAAAGCATTTATAGGCAAACTTACAGGTACCAGTTTCTTGATTGTTCGTGCATTATTATCAGTATAAAATATAATATCAATTGAAGAATCACAGTTGGATAACATTGAAGAAACGCATTAGCTTTTGGAGTTTTCGCTTTTATGTTATAGGTATTTTGAAATGTTTCGTGAATGTGTACTATCAGTTGAACCAACTCTCGAGAACATCTTTGGGAAATAGTCTTTGGCAATTACCTCCGAGTCGCTTTACCAGTTCCCCTTTTATACGATCCACATATATAAGATACAGCCCATTCCTGTCTTCCAATAGCCTGAAAATTCTCTGGACTTGTAGAAACAATCTTAACCAGTCTTCGAAAAGCCCTGTTGCAATGCATTAATGTAAAATTTTGAGTACGTATAGAGCTTTGTACTACTTGTAGCCATTCGATTATTAGTGTAATAATAAAATATAAAATTAAAGTTAAAAACGTGTTTAGTGTATCATGTTCACAGAAAGATGCCAATTTTCTTTAGGTAGAGTTAAAGAAACCTAAGAAATCTAAACTACTGAAAACCGATGGTTACAAACAAGAGTTAATATCTACTGTGCAAAATGCTATCACCCAATAAAATGACAATGATCGACCATGATATGTTAATATCTTTCTGTTTATTTTAATACAATCTAAGCCTAGCCGTTTATGTAAAAGACAGGAAGCATCCATGTATTCCTAAAAGAATTCCTTGTATACATACTATCGAAGCTAACCAGCTATGCATATTGAAACTTAAATCCGCTTCAATATACACTGCAGCATGGAAGAGATAAAGCTCAAACGTAACACAGATATGGAAGTTATTCTGCCAGATACTTACTCTCTTGAAAACCATCAGTTTTTGTCCAAGACCGCACATGGTCCATAATAAGAAATTCAACAAGCTGAATCCTGTTTTCCATGCGACGGTTTGAAATTAATGTCATTAGGCATGTAATTTTATAGAAAGCAGAAAATGGGCATATTCCACACTCCCGACACTAAGTAATACTTGACTAGTTGATGCTTACGTATAAGTGTAAATGCTCATTTTTAGGTTGAACACTGAGCAACCAACGTAACATATACCTATGCAAACAGAGCAACTTAAACATTACGTGCCCCCATCAGTGTTATTGTGTGATTTTTTTCACAATAAAGACCCTATCTCACACTTGGGTCTAATACTAACACTAAAATAATAGTAGAACTAAAATACAATGATACGTACATCACAAACAAACAGTCATGAATTGCAGGGAAAGCATCATTGAAGGGATCCATTAAAAGCAAGCTTTCTCCAAGTTCCGTGATTTTGTGAGAAATCAAGACAAGGGCCAGTTGACCAACGTAAAAATTGCCTCCCAGTGTACGGATTAGGTGCTGAGCATACAACTGAGTATCGGAACTAGATGAGTCTGGCCCCGCCAAAAAAGGAGTACTTAGAAACATCAACATGGTGATACAATCTAAAATAAAGATCTCTTTCATAGTTCACTTGCACTACATTTTAAAGTATGAAACAGAGGAGTAACTCCCATAAATCATTTGTGATGATAAAAAATTGAGGCGGCACTCCAGATTCATCATAATAGCCACAACTTCTATTTCAGAAAGAGTTTACAGAAAGGGAACCTTTTGTCTCCAAAGGGGCACACATCTTTCTTATCAAGCGTGATATCATGCTGCTAACAACAGACTCAAGAAGCTCCTTATCTGTATCCCTTGATAGTATGTTCTTCAACGAAGCTTTGGAATACAGAGAAGATACAATCAACAACATTCTCTAAATCAAATTGTAAAACTACAAGGTACACACCAGAAATGCATCTGTAAATCTAGTCAATAACAGGGTACTTACCATGGATGATATCAACTGCCTGGTGTGATAATGAAGAATAATAGGGTACCATAGCCGCCTACCAAAGACAACAGCAGCTATTAGCTGTCATTAACTATACCCCAATAGCATAAAAAGAATCTCAAATGTCCCCAGAGAACCTAACTTGAGAAGAATAACTGAAGTGCTCCACCAAGAAATCAATGCAAGTGCTAAGCTGCTGTAGTTCATCGTCTCCAAATACCTCTGATTTTTTATTTTAAACAGAGTGTTAGCATTATGTACAGAAAATTTTCTTCTCAAGGCTAAAAACAAGGAAAACACAAAAGTCTGAATCAAGCTATATAAAAAATATAATCACTCCCTACATTGCATTAAATTGCTCCAGACAACATCAGGGATACCAATTACGAAGTTACATTTCTAGTACGTCGTGATAAGTAAAAAATGTAGACACGAATGAGAAATTAATAAGCAACAACTGCTCACTGAGAATCTAAACAAGCAACCATTGCAAGTATTAGGAAATTTTACAAGCTAAGCATCTCGAGGGCAAACAAGCTAACTATCACGCATATTACGAAAATTCAACAAGCTCCAGATTCTACTAAGAAAGACAAAATCACTCTCTAAAGAAAAATTAGCATAAAGGAAATTGAATAAAAGAAATATACCTAATTTGTGAGTCTGCAGATCACGACAATCCCCACCCTCTCTTCGCTGCTTCCAACGAACTGCAACAACAATTGTCGAGAACAAATTCAAATTCTAAACAGCAACAAACACAAGACAAAAGGAAAAAGAAAATGCAAGCAACAAATTCGCATCCGCTCACCTTGACGCAAAAACCTGCGGTGCAAAACCTCGTTAACCTGGTGCCCCTCGTCGTTCTCCCAATGCTTACCCAAACCGTCAAAGAACCGGCACTTGCAAGAGGCGAACTCCGTCGCCGCATCGCACAATCTCCCATCTGCACAAAAGCCAAAAACGAAAAAAAAATTAAAAATTAAAAATTAAAAAAGAAAGAAACCACAACCAAAATTCAGCATGCCAAAACAGTCGCACATTGAACAAACCCCCGAACACGAACCTTCGACGGTTTTGAGCTCTTGCTGCAACTGCAGGATTTCCCGCTTCCGATCCTTGGCCTATTGAGGAGAAATGGAAAACAGCGGTTCAATCAGGACGAGAGAGAAGGAGATGGTAGGTGGGAGGTGGGAGAGATAGGGGAGAGAGGCGAACCTTGCTGCGCCATCGGAGGGCGTCGGAGTCAGAGAAGGGGATGCGAGGGGAGCGTTGGAGTCGGGATCGGATGAGGGCAACGGCGAGGGCGAGCTTCATGGACGAGCTCGGCTCCGCGCTTTGGGGCTGGGACTGAGACTGCTTCGCCATCTCCATCTCTCGCCGGAGATCGGTGCCGGCGGCCAGAAGCTCCGGCGAGGCGTTTTTTCGGTTTTTTGAATTCCGAATAAGCGGGGGTAATGGCTTTGTCTGCTTTGTTTGACGTGAAAGTTTTTGTAGAAACGCCGCCCGGCCAATAATTTTTAGCCATACCCTACGCGCTAATTACACTTGCATAATTATAACTTATCGTATATTCTAAGTTCTAAACCCAAGGGATGGGTTCCCCTGTTACGATTCCTATCTAATTTATGTATGTTTATTTTGAATCGGTTCGAATTTTTTAAATATATAATATATTTAAAAATATCCTAGTAGGTTATAAATTTGGCGTGTTTTAATCTGAATATATATTATTTTATAAAATTATATATATTATTTACTTATATTTATTGTTTAAAATATTTAAAATAATATTTTTTTCCATTTTAGTTTAAAATTTTTATATATGTTATATAATTTAATTTGATACAAATTTGGCAGATTTGGATCATATACAAATATAATAAATGGGACAAAGTTTTCCGCTTGGATATTTACATTCCGATCGCATACATATACACGTATCCCTTTTATTATGTTGCTAATTGTTAATCCTCAAAATTATTATTCATTATAATATCACCGATGTAAGCAGCTAGGGTAAAAGGGTGCCAGTTAAAAGTGTGGTTAAAATTTTCTCATCATCCGTGAAACGTACTAGAAAGATTATTGTTTTTTCAGATACGTCCTTAAGTCAAAACAATCCAATTTACTTGGCAGGGATGTTCACCCGAGAGTCACAGAATTAAAAAAATCAGCCTTGGAAAAAAAATTAAAAAAATCATCCCTTCAGATCAATATATAATGTTCATTGAAACAGACTAATTTGCAGTGAAACTACTTAGAGCAAAAATAATTAATTTATAATAAAAATTTATAAATCATTTGTTTTTAAAGTAACACTTTAACCAGAGCGCAATAAACGCTGAATAGGCTAAAAATCATTTTACACAATGACATTAAGCATCCTTCAAAGGACGTGTTCTTAAAAGTTCAATGATCAGGTCTACAAGTTCAAAAAATCTCAAATACTTTCACTTGATTAAAGAACACCTTGTCGCCCTAAGATGAACTCCCTAATTATCTTAGACTTACTTGCTATCAAAACTAACACGGGTTGTTTTTCAAGGCAAATAACTAATTTTTTAAAGGATTTTAACTCTTTTAATTTCGCTTTCAAAATGTTCCTACAACATCAGGGCACTGAAAATGCTACATGCGAAGGAATATTACAAACTTAACACCTCAAATCCATTTTTTATGGAGTACCTGAAAATATATGTTTTTCTGGATAAATTTCAAATAAACTATCTTCGCTTAAGTTTGGGCGGCTAAGGTAACAAATTTCCGCTAGAATCGCCCATAAGTGCAGACTGCAGCATCATCTTAAAACAAGACCATTGCTTTATTTATTGCAGTGATGAGGATGCACTAATGGACATAGATTCTACATCCTGCATTTCAACATATATACACATTGAGGATTATACCCTCATTGCAGAGTTCAAAGAGCAATAATAACTAGTATTACAATATTGAATACAACAGCCAAACCTGACCTCCATGCTTCTCCACATCCAAGAAAGTTGATGAAATGGTGGAAGAGTTTGGCCATCCAAAGTTGAGCGTCACTTTGGGTTAGTTATAGCTGGAAAAAGCGCCTGTTTGAAACCTTTCATCATATAATTGCCAGTGGCCATACCTGTCCATATTGAAAGTCGACCGAGGGATGAAGAAATTGGGCTTCACCAGCCGTTTTAGATTTTTGAGATTGGTGGAGGCCTCTTCCATGCTCCTGCTGGTAAGATTGATACATCCAGAGAGATCCAAAAACTCTAGATCCTCACATTCTTTAGCAATGTACGATAGCCCAATCGATGTCATCTTTGAAAAATGTAGTTCAAGGTGATGCAGTTTTTTCATGTTATTTGCAATGGCTTGCGCTTCTCGGTCCCCATCTTGAGGAATAGCGTCGAGGTAATCATTGGGAACTATCCCCTTGTACTGAGATGGATCTGGCCAATTCATGTGGTTCCTCTTGAGAATTTTCAGCCTTGGGCAATTTATGCCAATAATCTCCAGTGACTTGTAAGAGATTTCATAGCAGAAACTGATATTGAGCTCAGTAAGCAATTTGCAGGCAATCGCAATCTTCCCCAGAGACATGTCGGTTACATTTGGGCAGCTTTTAATTGAGAGGACTTGAAGGTTAGGAGCTCTGCAAAAAGGATCACAAAGCCATGAGAACTACAAGCATATTAAAGTAGATGTTTTTTACTTTGATGAAAATAGACAAACTGCAAAGATGAATACTCTGAATTCGATCATGCAGCACATTAGGAGTTAGGACTTGATGTTGCCCAAAAATTTCAGTTTAGACCAAAAGTTTCCATTCATAGTAAATAAAATACTTGTGATAGTCATAATCAGACGTTGCATACCAAATATAATATTTTAGATAGAAAATTTTTAATCCCCTAGATATGTAAATCCCATTTCTCAGATATTGACAGAAAGGACTTGAAGATTATGGCTCTGCAAGAAACAATGACAAACAGAACCTAAGGCGCCATAACGACAAGCATACAAATCGTTGCTAGCCTATATGCAGTAGATCGAAGTAAAATGATAAACTCCATAATGCACGTCTCAAAAGAAAGGACTTCAATGTCAGGGGCAACGCAAGAACCAATTATAAATGGGAACCTAAGCCTGACAACAAGAAGCAACAAAAATTAGAGGTTGCTGCTAGTAGTCAGTAAATCGATGTAGAATGTTAAAAATGGCGCACAATTCTAATTAGAGCACCTGATTGTGTATTTTTTGTTGATTCCATGCCATAAAATTTCAAATAAGTTAGTTGATGAAGAAATAAGTTTGTCGATTCCCTGGCATATCGTTTGGAATAAGATCACAAGAGATATAAATGTATTCAATAAAAGATTTCCAAATTTCCAATTTCTAACAATTTTGGCTTAGATAGAAACTTATATATTTACCAAATTTATGAAAGATATCAAATTTCGTGATCCAGTTCGATAACAATCTGAAACATTGAGACCTCAGCATTAAGATTGTACAGACACACCTCTCGGCGAGAACTAGGAGCGCCCGATCGGAGCAGTGCCTAACGCGAACCTCGACGAGCCCCACATCCCCGCACTCGGCCGCCGAACGGAGCATGGAATCAATCTTCCTCTCAAACTCCGGCGTCCACCAGCGGGGGCTATCGCGGAAGGAATCGAATTGGGGCTCCAGATCAAAGGCGGTGAAGAGGGAGGGGTCTTTGGAGGCGAGGAGCCAGGGTTTGCAGGCGAGCGAGGCGCCCTTCCACCGGTCCTCGAGGGAGAGGCGGGAGAGGACGTTGAGGAGGCAGACATGGGTAAGATCATCCCATTCTCGGCGAGGCTCCTCGGAATCTGGAGTAGGAAGGGCAGCCGCCATCGTTCGCCGGCCGGCGGAGATTTCCGATGAGGAGGTTAGTTGCCTAGGGTGCCAGGTGGCTTTCTCGAATTGGTGCAATCAGAGCCCGTATAGGGAATCTGCCCTCCAATTAGATAAATCTAAAACAGAAATAAATTATCTCACCAAGGTGCTGTCCAACCTGGCCTCTATTGTTTGGCTGGATTAGGCAGCCTGGTGGACACGTGTCAGTGGCTTCACACTTTGAAAATTTAAGAAATTATATTTATATTAATAGTCCGAAGAGAATAATATTAACACCCCCGCACGCATTCAAATAATATTAAATTTATCACATAGACTTTGAAATTATATTTATATTAATAATCCGAAGAGAATAATATTAACACCCCCGCACGCATTCAAATAATATTAAATTTATCACATAGACTTTCCATCTAGTCTTTTTATTTCGAGTATATTAGATACACTGTTCAAAAATTTGGCTAATTTTTCTTGAAATTAGCCAATTTAAATTATATCAGGTGGAATCCGATTCAAATTTGGGGTAGAATCAGTTTTGATAAATTATTAAAATACCTTTAATTTTATATTATATAAATTATTTATATTTAAATAAAATAAAATTTTAAAATTTATAATAACTAAAATAGACATGAATCAGGGTTTGCAAACCACCCACAATTAATAGACATGTAAGTGCTAATAAAATATAGCATACATGGAAGTTCTACATGGGTTGGCTTTGATAACACGGGAAAATGAGTCTATAAATTTCACTCTAAAATGACCAATTATTTTAGAAAACTTATGAATTCATGTTTGTATTAGTCTCCACAATCATGTTAACAAGGTGTGACCAGACTTGACTAGCCAAATTAGCCACTAATATAAGATTTTTAAAAAAATTAGGTCATTGTTATAATCAGATACCCTACTAATAAAAGGGATGTCATGGGGAGTTTGACGTAGCACTTGTTTGCTACATCAAATCATTTTGTCCAGATTGAGGTTTTCTGAATCTTGGTTCAAAAAACATTTTCTCTTTTATTTCTACAAAAGTTTTTTTATTGAAAATTATGAATATACATCTAAACTAATGTAAGGGTTCTTAAATTATCGAAAACTGTCGAAAAACGGTTAAAAATGAACCGAATTGGGTTAACTCGTTGAACTAAATCGAGTTGGCCGAGTTAACTCAATCTTGGTCAAATAAATTGGTGGGCTTGGTCGGTTGGGCTGGTTTGGACACGGGCATGCAGGCAGACATGAATGGGTGAATGCAGGCAAGTGTATAAAACTCGTGACCGGATTAGGGTTTTATAGTCAAAATCGGTCGGTTTGACTGCTATTTTCAGTCAAGTTAATTTCAGAACACACGCACTGAGCCAAAGCCAGTCGTATGTTATAAACCACAAGGGTCATGTATACCCGAGTATATAATGATAACATCAATAAGACAACAGTAAAATAAGTTATTAGAATATATGAGAGTACGCCCAGATTTTATTTCTTTATTTTAGTATTAGACCGTATAATTATTTTTAGGCCGAATAACGCATTAGGGCGCGTTACGGGCAATTTAGGTAGGTTATTAGTTATAGAGCATGTCACTGTGATGTTATCATGTGTATTATATTTTAAGGGATTTTTTCCTATTTTTTGGATTTTTTAAAGATTTATTACAAGTTAGTTATTATTTTTGACTCGAGTCAGAGTCAGAGTTAAGTCAAGTTTTATTTACAAAATTACCACTGAGCACCTCCAACCTTTTCTTTCCACCCAAACCCCAATTGCCACCGATGCCACCCCAATTCACGTCACCGACGCCGCCTCCGGCCGCCCCACCGCTGCCAATCGACGTCGTCGAACTCCGCCATGCCGTCATTGTGATGCTCCAAGGACCCCCAACCGCCGCCCGGCCTCCACGAAACCGAATCACTGTGCCCTAGCGCCAACCGTCCCGACGACATTCCACCACCGTCCAGGCCACTCTACCCCAGTTGTGCCGCTGACGCCTTCCCTCGACCCTTTCCCCCATAGCCAGCATCGCCGACGAGGCTGGCCAAGGCCAGATTGACAGGACAATCGGCCCCGACCAACTCGTGACCACATTATGGTTGGTGATCTTTTACGAACTCAGGGTAGGAGAATGGATAATAAATTGGACTTCCTTTTATTTTCTTGTGTTATACATGTGGCTTTGGGAAATGATCCAAGACTGTGGATTAACGCCCGGACCGGTTAGGGCTGGTCGTTACAGGGTTAGTTTGGTTTAATTTCGAGTAAAGCCTAGCGAGCAAGGCCCACAATATCGTGAAAAATGGCGGGTCGTTACAGCCGCCATTGCGTTAAGCTTGCCGAGCCGGTGCCAACCCATAGCCCTAATTACATCACTGGAAAAGTTGCCAGAAAACTACTCGTAAGCCGTCGAAAACCAAATTCGTTGAAATCCTCTGGATCTTTTGCCGAATTCATCCACTCAAACCCGATCGAACTTCGGACACCGCCGGGTTCCAAATTCGAGTCTCGAGCCGTGCAACAAAACCCTAGCTGCCACTGATTGCCAACTACACGAGGATAATTAACTCCGATTTAATTTATTAAAGGTGATAATTATTAGCATAGATGCTAGGATTAATGAATTGATGTGTTAGATATTTTTATTGTAATAAAAATATAAATTTGCTTGATTGAATTGTATTAAAACGAATATTAAGGAACTAATTAGGTAAACTAAGTAATTATCGTGATCTAATGCAACGTAGAGTAGGAAATCTCATATGGATTGATGTGTGTATGTTATAGGATGTATAAATGCATCATAAGCGGGTGTTAGCTTTTAGTTTGATGTATAGGTACAGAGTAGGAGCTCGCCGCCTCAACGCGAGAATACACTCAGAGCTTTGGCTAGGTTCATTTAGAACTTGTTCCCTATTTTATGTTCTATTCCATTGTATGTTTGTTTTATTACTTATGGGACAGGTTAAGTGACATTTTATCAGATCCCACTTAACTTGGGCCATTTAATCAACAGATTTTCTGGATTAATAACCCCTTGAGAATAAGATCCCTCAAGTTTGATTTTAAAAATAAGATCCATCACAAAATGCCTTCGAACATATTATATAAATCCCTTCCTAGACCTATATATAATTTTATCATAATTCAGTGAGACGAGAGATGGGAAAACCGACTCGCACCTACCATGAGCAAGTGCATGTGTCACTCAAAGCAGGCTCTAGATTAGTGAGAGGATTGTTCCATTCTCGAGGGGTCCTGACAACTCCCATTTTGAGCTCCTCACCCGAAGAAATGTGGAGGCTTACGAGTACTGTTTAGTACAGCGCACGTTCGGACTTGTAGTTCAAAGGGTACTAAAGGCGACTGCCTGAGATTACTCAGGTTTTGTGCTGCAAGGAAAGGAGAGGGCTTAGGATATACTGGTAGTCCCAAGGGACCAGGAAAATGAGAAAATGTTGAGAAAGACATTAGACTAGTCAGTTTGGGACACTACCGGGTCTGCAGCCAACTAGCTCCTCAGTAGATGTAACACCCTATTTTAGTTCACCCGTGAACCAACCCATAAATATTATAAGCGACCAAACAGTTTGTTATTCAACCTGGATCTACCCTTAGAGTCTCAAGATGGTGATGCAACATGCAAAGCATAGATGAGATGCTTGGGTTCTAATGTTATACTAAATGCATGTCATGATGTGCAAACGAGTAAACAAACAAACCAAACAAACGAAAAGTTCAAAAAAATTATATATCTCTATTTTGAAAATAAAAAAAACATAGTCTCCCCTAAAAGTGCAATAGCGGCCACCTTGTCAACGACAAGAAGTATATATTTGTAACAATAAATATCGAAAACACAATCCCAACACAACATGTTTTCGCATTCTAGTTATCCTCGCTCCGTAGCTCACCCTGTCTATTTTCCCCTTTCCATTTTCATTCACATGCATGATATTTATAATAAATTCACAGAATATCATATCAATTTCATCTGCACAGTTCAATGCACATCATCATCATTACATACACTTGGCAGGTACATGTGTGTGCGAATTCAATGTTGCTCCTCCGCAGTCCCGTCGGTGCTCATTCGTCGAGATTTTTACCTACATATATAATAAAAAGACGTCAGTAATGAGTGTTATCAGTCCAGAAATAACTAATAACAAACTGACATGGGAGAGATGACCTTCTTGTTGAATAAAAACTTCATTATTCTTCCTCAAGAACTCGCATAAGGGCAATAATGGGAGCTATCGACCTTGGGTGGCTGCGTCTTCTTTCCATATCATTATTTTTTCCTTTATCATTTAAACTATCCCTTTACGTGAGAAAATCATTCTCTTTCCTCTCAGCCCTCTACATCCTCCGTATCTCTCCTAGCCTTGAGTACAAAGGCCGAGTACTCTCAAGCATGCGCCTTTAATACCTTTTTAGGCCACAAGTCTAGACATGCATTGCATAGTAGTACCCGTAAACCTCCAGACTTCTCTGGGTTTGAGGAACTCAAAGGTGGAGTTATCAGGATCCCTTGGGAATGGAACAAATACTCACCAATTCCAGATCCCGCTTTGACAAACACACGCCCTATCTCAAGACATGGCTGTCGATTTCCCTCGTCTCACATCTCACTAAAAACACGAAAACTATATATACATAGGCTTGGGTAGGGGATTTAGTATATTAGGTCTGAAGGCATCGTGAGTTGGATCTGAGTTTTGAAAACAAACTCGAGGGATCTCATCCTCGAGGGTTATTAATCCAGAAATACGATTAGCTAAATGGCCCGTGTGGAGTGGGATACAATAAATCCGCCACTTGACACGTCCGCTTACCTGTTAAAACAAATCACGATAGAATGAGACAATAAATCAGGATCAAATCCTAAACAGACTTGACAGAAGCTTCAAGCGTGTCCTCATGCCTAGGCGGCGAGCTCCTATTCTGTACCTACTCGTCAAATCTAGAAGCTACCTCCCGCTAACTGAGATGCATCAAATATCCTATAGCATACACATGCCACATCATACATCAATCACACATAACGTTTCCTATGCATTAGATTATGATAATTACTTAGTTTACCTAATTAGTTCCTTACCATCTATTTTAATACACTTCAACTAGGCAATTCATATTTTATTTTCATTTAGAATAAAATTATCTAGCACGTCAATTCATCAATCTTAGCGTGTTGTGCTAACAATCATCAATTTTAAACAATTAAATTAGAGGTAATTATACCTCGTATCACTGCAATTGGCAATGGCTAGGGTTTCGTTGCGCGTCTCAGAGCTCAAATTTGGCGCTCAACAGCATCCAAAGTTCGGTCAGGTTCGACTAGGTGATTTCAGCAAAAGATCCGGTGAATTCCAGGAAATATAGTTTTCCAGTGGTTTTTGGCGGTTTCGGGCGGGTTTCCAGCAGTTTCGGACAATTTTCTGGCGACTGTTGTTGTCGACAGCTATTGGCAAGATGGTGGTGGTATGGGGTACCATTGGCATCAACTCAGCAAGCCGGCGCATCTATGACATTGATGAGGTCAGTGGAGGCGGCAGCTTGCCGGAAAAAGGCAAAACAAGGCTATCAGAGGTGGGGTGAAGGGATCTGGCTGGGATGGGTGATACTAGGCTCTACTCCTATCAAGGAAGGTCGTGGGAGGGGTCGGTGATGTCGAGGCAGCTACTGGATGGTGGCGGCGACAGGAGCATGGCACTAGGGCACAAGTCCCTCGCATCATGGAGGCCAAGTGACAGACGGGGGAGCTCGGGGCGGCACGACGACAACACAACGGGCTAGGCAGTGTCAATCGGCGGTGGGGTGGCATTGACGGCAGCATCGGCGGCAAGCATAGGGAGCGGCGTCGAGGGTTTGGGGGGAAAGAAAAGATGTTGGGGGAGAAATAGTTTAATGGCAATATTGTAAATAAATATTGACTCGACTCTGACTCAAGTAAAAAATAATAACTAACTCGTAATAATTCCTAAAAAATCAACGAAAATAGGGTAAAATTCCATAAAATATAAGACACATCATAACATCACAACGACATGTTCTATAACTAATAGCCTACCCAAACTGCCTTTAATGTATCCTATTGCATTATTCAGCCTAAAAATAGTTGTACAATCAAATATATAAAAAATATACTGCATACCTTCATATATTTTGATAACTCATTTCTCACCATCTTTTCGACATTATCATATATACTCAAATACATTTGACCCTCATTGCTCATAAATCATGGATGGCCTCAACTTAGCACGCGGTTCATTAAACTGACACGACTTGAACCGATGATTGAACCGACTAGTTCACTAATTTAAAACTCTGACTCGAGTCACGGGTTTTATAGTAGATGCCCTTAGGAGTGTTCGCAAGAAGTATATACATGTTTTTATTCAAAATGAGAGTTAGCTCTCATTCGCCAGTTTGTTGTGTAGTTATATTTTTTGACCACTAACACTCATTACTGACATTTTTCTTTATATATATGTAGGTGAGGATTAAATGTTGGATACGCCGGCTTGGACGGAGGAGCAGTGGCCTACCTGCACACACACACGTGCTCACCGACAGAATGTTTGTTTTGTCTATTTTGGTTGTTGTTATGTTGATTATGAAAATGAAATTCTTATGATAAAGATTTTAGTAAATACAAATAGATAGCGATAACATGATCCGAAATGTACATTAGTGTCCAGATTGGATGATAAAGGAGGAAATGAAAAGAATGAACGGATGGGTCGGGACCCAAAACATAAAAATTTTGATGTGGCCAAATTGAATATTTATGTGAAAAATATGGTGTAATGGATGTATATGGATTTCTATATTAATACATGTTGATTTGATAGGGTGGCTCTTAATTGCACTTTTAGAGAGTACTCTAACCGTTTTATTTCATGAATTTTTATTGATTTTATCGTAAATATTTTGGTATGTAAACTAGTTGTCATGTCATCTATGTACTAACATGTTAGGCCATGCATTCATCCATGCATAACGATTAGTATCTTCCATCTTGAGACGCCAAGAGTAGATTCATTCAGGTTAAGTTTGGGTTAGCCAACTTAATCAGAACCCGTGACATTCCAGATCGGTTCGTGAGCGAGCCAAATTCAGGGTGTCACAAAATGGGTACAATAGGGCAACCAGTACCCATCGCTGGTAAAAGTCAATGGTGGCGCAATTGGGATTGCCGTTGATCGGGATCGAGAGAGGGCATCAAGGCGCTAGTGGTGACGATTGATAGAGTCAAGCTGTTGGCTGGCCAAAAAATGATTGGAAAGGGGGCAAAATTGTTATTGGGTGCAGCGGTGCTGCCGGAAGTGATCATGGCCATGACGATGGTCATGGATAGTCTCAAAATAAAGATCTCGGCGAAGAGAAGCTATATGGGTGGTTGGATCAGCCATAGGTTGTAACGACCCACCATTTTTTCACAATACCTATAATGACCCGCCATTTTTTTCACAATACTATGGGCCTAGCTGGCTAGGCGTTACTCGAAATTAAACCAAACCAACCCTGAAACGACCAGCCCTAACCGGTCCGGGCGTTACTCCACAGTCTTGGATCGTTTCCCAAAGCCACATGTATAACACAAGAAAATAAAAGGAAGTCCAATTTATTATCCATTCTCCTACCCTGAGTTCGTAAAAGAACCACCAACCATACTTTTATTTTTCCTTAGGTGAGCTGAAATCAAACAATCTTGATTAGCCTACATACCCATGTCGGGATCAAGCTCAATGTAGTTCTATAGGCTCTCAGGTCATTCTAAGATTAAAAGTTTGTCTCCCAGTTCATTCTGAGATTAGGTGGTCTCCCAGGTCATTCTGAGATTAGTCATTATTGGCTGTCAGGTCCATTCTGACATGTCCATTATTGGCTGTCAGGTCCATTCTGACATATCCATTATTGGCTGTCAGGTCCATTCTGACATATCCATTGTTGGCTGTCAGGTCCATTCTGACATATCCATTATTGGCTGTCAGGTCCATTCTGACATATCCATTATTGGCTGTCAGGTCCATTCTGACATATCCATTGTTGGCTGTCAAGTCCATTCTGACATATCCATTGTTGGCTGTCAGGTCCATTCTGACATATCCATTGTTGGCTGTCAGGTCCATTCTGACATGTCCATTGTTGGCTGTCAGGTCCATTCTGACATATCCATTGTTGGCTGTCAGGTCCATTCTGACATATCCATTGTTGGCTATCAGGTCCATTCTGACATGTCCATTAACAAAACTACTAGAAATTCAAAGAATCCCAACAATTCTTGCCAATCGAAGGATGAAGCAAAGCAGCACACCCACAACAAAACAAACACCTGACCCCAAAGACTCGCAGCAGTTCATACCAAGCAGTCGACAAGAACCTCATGCATAAGACGCTAGGGATCTAGCAACTTAGCAGGGCGTCTCCAATAAACCTTGCATGCAAGAATCCTAATGGAAACAAATAAGATGAGGGACGAAATACTCACACAGTAATGGGGAGGTCGCCTGGGACGGAGATGAGGGATGAAATACTCCCTCCTCCTGCATATATATACACTTCAACCATTCCCTCCGTTAAATTCTCATACCCCATCATCCATAGGTATTTCCTAGGTTCAACGAGCCCCTTCATTAAATTCTCACACCCCATCACCCATTCATGAATAGGTATTTTCTAGGTGACCTTAAGTCGAACCATGACCGGTCGACTTGATAACCAACCATATTGGTTCATCTATATTTATTTCATAATATTTAGGTTCAAGTCTTCTAATAAAAATCATGGTTTTCACATAGGAGGTCGATGCCAGAAAATGGCCCACAAGGTGGCTACAGGAGCAGGCAGCAAAAATGTTGTCATCAGCAGCTACTATGGTGGCATGGGTGGTGGTGAGGGGTAAGGACCAATAGCCAGGCTCGAGGCGGTCATGGTGCTACCGGTCCGATGGTTCGAGGCGAGCTGAAGACTCATCGGCTTCGAGCCGAAGTGGTGGCGGCGCTAGGGGTGGAAACTGTGAAAATCAGGGGAAATCTCTAAAAAATAACGAGGTGAAGCTATGGCTGAAGTGAATGGCTCTGATCTTGCCACATGGCATGATTTGAACGTCCGACAACTAGTGGCCTAGTGGGGCCGACTTATGAGTATATGTAATATGTATATGGACGGAAAGCTCGAATTGAGACCGTCCAAAGTTAAAACTAACTTGAATACAAAAAGTGACTATATAGGCAAGAATCAAGGTAAGAAGGCTAAATGGGCTTCGAAACCCTGAACTCAATCGGGTGAAAATTTATAACTCAATCAAGCTGGGCCCACAGGTGTAATCTACTAGTCTGAAATCCCTAAGATGCATGTAAATGAAATACCCTAAAATTCCAAACGGATACTAAGCGCTGCAACGGTCTAGATCTAGGCCTAAAACCCTGTCTAACCCATAAAAATCATATGTATACCTCGCATATGCATTGATAACTCATGCTCTGCTGTAACCTAACTAAAGCAATCATCTGCATGTTGGGCATATTTGGCCACCATAACATGCTCATACAGCCATCTGGGCCTCATACTCATAGTTTGAAAACTAGTCTGGCTCAAACTTGCTCAAACCGGCTCGAGGCAGGCCCAAACATGGAAAAACTACAAGTGGGTAAACCCTAACCCAAAGCTGGTTTTATAACGTCTCCTCCTTATAAAAATTTTGTCCTCAGAATTTCTCACATCAACTGTGATCAAAGAACTCAATTAATGATGTCTGGCAAACTGGTAGTTCTACCTCGAAAGCTAGCTGGAACTCTGAACACTGACAAAGCTCGTTAGCTCCTTACTAATCTGGCTGGATGGACTACACGTGATCGAATCAACTAGTAAAACATGTCATACATGCTAGAATCATCTGACTAGACTGACCATACATGTTCTAATCACCTCACTGGACTGACCATGCATGCTCTAATCATCTCACTGGACTAGCTCCTAGGGTCACTGCAAACTATAAGGACTGAAATGTAATGATCTCCACGAAAAAACCTAGGTTCACCTCTAAGGGCCTACTGGGTAGTCAAGCAGGTACTCTAGAGTACTGCAAGGTACTAGTCTAAACTACATCATGAAAAACTATGTTGATGCAACGTATGCAGCCTAACATGTAACACCCCATTTCGGCTCACCCGTGAACTAACCCGGAAATGTCACCGGTGACCGAACCATTCGCTAATCTACTGGAGATGCAAACATGAAATGCATGGATGGGATGCGTGGGTTCTAACGTAGTCCTACATGGTGGCTATGATGTGCAAGCAAAATAAAACCATGCAACAACAAGAAATTTTAATTAAAAATTCATTAATTTTTACGGAAAAACGGACAAAATCTCCCCTAAAAGTAGAATAGGGGCCAACCTGTCCAAAATAAGGGTATATAAATATTTTATCAAAATACTATAAAACATGACAATCTACCATAGCATTCATCATTAACTCATTTGTTTTCATCTGAGCCGAGTCTGAACTCCAAGGCTTCCTACTCATTCACAATTATCCGTTCGTTTCATAATAAGCAATTCATCAAGACAAAAACATCCTAATTATCATTCACACAGCATTAACACACCATCATTATACATTACACGCAGTAGGTACATGTGTGCACAATTCCGTGTTGCTCCTCCACAGTCCCGACAGCTTTCATCCCTCGCATTTCTCACCTACATATATATAGAAAAACGTCACCAACGGGTGTCACTGGTCCGGAAATAACTAATATCAAACTAGAACATGAGAGCAAACTCTCATGGAAAACAAACCATCATATATATCTTCCTCAAGAACTCTCTTAAGGGCAACTACAGAGGAGCCATCGAGCAGCTGACTCAACAGCATCCCAATCTATCTGGTACTGTGCCGCTCACGACAGTTCTTTTTCAGTACTTCACGTAAAACTTTTATCCTAAGCCCTCTCCGAACCTCCATATCTCTCCTGGCCTTGAGCACGTAGGCAGAGTACTCTCAGACAGTCGCCTTTAGTACCCTTTGAACCACAAGTCCGGACATGCGCTGTACTAAACAGTACCCGCAAACTTCCACGTCCTCCAGGTGTGAGGAACTCAAACGCGGAGTTGTCAGGATCCCTCGGGAATGGAATAGTCCGCTGGCACTAATCCAGAGCCCGCTTTGACTGTCACGGCATCCGCTCATGGTACGTGCAAGTCGATTCATCTCCTCTTGTCTCACTGAAAACTCGATAAAATTATTTATAGGGCTGGGTCAAGATTTATTATAATAGGCCCGAAGGCAACTTGAGGTGGATCTTATTTTCGGAAATAAGCTCAAGGGATCTCATCCTCGAGGGTTATTAATTAAGAAAATTGTTGGCTAAATGGCCCGAGTTAAGTGGGATCCGATAAAACGCCACTTAACTCATCCTGCACATGATAAATCAAATACACAATAGAGTAGCGTAAAAACAGAGAACGAGTCCTAAACGGACCTTGTAGAAGCTCCAAACGGGTCCGCGCGCCTAGGCGGCGAGCTCCTACACTGAAACTACACAATCAAGCTAAAAGCTAACACCCGCATGATGAATCACACATCCTATAGCATGCACACACAATCAACGCAATCACGCATCAATCATTACACATTCATCCTAAGTCAATCCTAGTGAGTTTTCAATCTACTTCTCATGAAATCAGGGTAATTAACTAGTTCTCCTAATTAATTCCTTACTTTTCCATTTTAACACTCATCAATCAACCAATTTCATAATTTTTATTAAATTACACACAAGCATACGGACACGTCAAAAACATGAAAATTCATCTAATGATCTAGTCTAGCATGCTTCCCTAATAATTACAAAACTTAAGAATTTACGTCGGAGTAATTTATACCTCGCATCGTCGAAAATCGGCGACGGCTAAGGTTTCCATTTCGTGGCTCGAAACCAAATTCGGCACCTAGCGGCGTCCGAAGTCCGATCAGATTCGACCGGGTGCATTCGGCGGATGATCCGGCAAATTTCCCACGAATCCAATTTTCCGGCGGTTCCGGCGATTTTTCGGCTAGTGTCGGCGGCTTTCCGGCGGATTCCGGTAATTTTTCGGCGATGATTCTGGACGGGGCAATCAGGGGGTCTATCAGCACCAACTCAACGAGCATGGTCCGATGGTGGCGTCAAACAGGGTAGCCAGGGCGGCAATGGCTGTCGGCGGCGATGTCAAAAACGGGCGATGGCGACGGCGTGCTTCGATCGGGGCTATGGCTGGCCTCGACGGTGGTCGGGATGATGGGGGAAATGTGGGCGAGGTCAAGGTGGTGGTCGTTGGGGGCGCGGCCCGGACGGTGGCGAATCGACAAGGTGGGGAGTCGCGGCTTGTGGGGCAATTCCGGCATCGTGGCGGCGAGACGGTGGCCGGGGTGGGTCGTGGCGGCACAGCGACTCCACGGCTGGGTGGGGCGGCATTGATTAGCGGCTGTGCGGCATTGGCAGCGGTGGCGGTGGCGACCACAATGGGCGGCGGTGGTAGGGTTTGGGTGAGGAAGTGTCGGGAAGGGGAAAAACACCCTTAGTGGCAAACTCGTAAATAAGTATTGACTCGATTCCTACTCGAGTCAAAATAATAACTAGTTCATAATAAATTCTAAAAAAATCTAGAAAAATATGGGAAAATCTCATAAAATAAAACAAACACAACAACATCCAAATGACATGCTATTAACTAATAACCCACCCGAATACCATCTAACGCGTCCTAATGCGTTATTCAGCCTAAACTAATTCTACGGTCACAACATAAAAAAATAAAATCATCAACTGTATACTCTCATATCTACTGATAACTCAGTTTGCTGATGCGTATCTGACGCTATCATCAATACTTGGGTATACAAAACCCTCATAGCATGTGCACACGGTCGGCCTCGACCCCGCACACGTGTTATGAAAGGTGAACCAACTCGGACCACGATCGAACCGACCAGCTAACGATTATACAACCCTGACTCGAGTCGCAGGTTTTACATAACATCTACCCATGTCTCCCTGATCCTCATCAATATGACAGGTCAATTGCATGAACCCTCAGGGCACTCTGCTCTAGGTCCTACGACTATATTAGGGTGTACTACGAGTCTTGGTAGTATATGATGGACTCTAGTACTAAGTAAGAATATATGCTAATGAGCTGTATGTGTAAAACCCACAACCAAGGTCAAGGTTTTATAGTCTAAATCGGTCGGTGTGACCTTTATTTTCAGTCGAGTTAATTTCACAACATGTGTACTAAGCTAAGGCCGTTCGTGTGTCATGAACCGTGAGGGATCATCCATGCCTAAGTATATGATGATAACATCAATAAGATAGTATCAGAATCAAGTTAAGATTTATTTACAATATCGCCCCTCCGCTTGTCGCCACCGCCGCCGCGAGACCTCCTGGCCGCCGATCGTTGCTGCCCACGACACGAGGTAGCCGAGCCCTAGCGCCGCACGACCATCACCAATTCAGCCGCCAAGGACCGTCGCAGCATCCATTTAGTCTCCGCGTCAATGTCGCCGATCCTCCCACGACTTTCCCCAACCAAAGCGGAGCCCAGCGCCGCCCATCTTGACCGGATCTAGTCACCTCAACACCAACCGCCCCTGTTTTGTCCTTTTTCGGTGAGCTGCCACCTCAGCCGATCTTGTCGACATCGTAAACACATTGGGCTCGCCGAGCCGGTGCCAACAGTACCCCATACCACCACCATCTCACCACTTAGCCGCCGTCGGCAATAGTCGCCAAAAAATTACCAAAAAATCACCAAAAACTGCCAGAAACTATCGAAAAAACAAATTCACTGGAATTCGCCAGATCTCCACGACGTAAGGTATAATTACCACCGATTTAATTATTAAAATTTGATGATTGTTAGCACAACATGCTAGGATTGATGAATTGATGTGTAAGATATTTTTATTGTAAATAAAAATAAAATATGAATAGCCTGATTGAAGTGTATTAAAACAGATGCTAAGGAACTAATTAGGTAAACTAAGTAATTACCATAATCTAATGCAATGTAGTATAGGAAAACTTATATGTAATTGATGTATGATGTGGTTTGATGTGTGATTGGTGTGTATATGGTATAGGATGTTTGATGCATCATTTAGTTAGAAGGCATTAGCTTTTAGTTTGATGTGCAGGTACGGAGTAAGAGCTCGTCGCCTAGGCGTGAGGACAAACTCGGAGCTTCTACCAGGTCTATTTAGGACTCATTCACTACTTTACGCTTTATTCTATTGTGCATTGTTTTATTACTTGCAGGACGGGTTAAGTAGCGTTTTATTGGATCCCACTTATGTAATGACCGTGAAAAAAAAATATTATTATATTCGACTCGGGCAGGGAAGGATCGAACGTTAGGAATTAATATTAATTATATTACATTCTCTACCCGGTTAAGTCTACCCAGTTAAATATTTTATTCTTTACCCGGTTACCCTGTTAAAGGAATAAAATACGGGTGTTGGTGTGTTTCCACAAACCCTAGCCGTCATTTCATTTTATAAAGGACGTCCTCCACCCTAGCCTTCATTCGCATTCTCTTCTCCTCTTCCTTGCCGGCGTGTCTTCTTCCTTACTTAGGTATTCTTCCTATCTCCCTCTTCTTAATTTTCTTGCATGCATATTTTAATTGGAGAATAAGCTTTATAATCATGAGGATTAAAGTTTAAAATCAATAAGAAAGAAACTAAACAGAAATTAAAATTTAATTCGGCCAACGAGTCCCCTGTTTCGGCGAGATGGGGAAGCACAGGCAAGGTCGCTGGGAATCGGTGGCGAGGGTCGTTCCGACGTCGGACGATGATCCTACTCTCTTCGTCGATCAGTGTAGAGTCAATCTCATGTGTGTGGATGTCGGCCTACGGTGGTAAATGGCCAAAAACAGTAGCGGTGGCAAAAACAGGGGCGACGGCGGTGGGGGAAGAAATCTATCCGTCTTGGGTGGCGACGGGTTCCAATATGGCCGTGGAGGGTAGATAGGTGGTCGAGGGTGTCAAGGCGACCACCCAATTGAGGCGGTGAAGCTCACCGGCGGTGGAATCGCCGACACGAGCGCGCCGTTAGGAAGGCGATGCCGGCGTCGCCGCGGCTGGAAGACGGCCGGAGTTGGCCGGGGCGACACCGCAAGGGCATGGCAAGGCTGGTCGACAACGATTGACGGCGGCTAGAGGTGGTCGGCAGCGGCGGCGGCTGGAGGGCACCTGGAGTCGGGAACAAAGCATGCCGGAGAAGAAGAAGGAAAAAAATTACCTTGGGTGGCAATCTTGTAAATAATGCTTGACTCGACACAGCTCGAGTTAAATAATAATACCAACTCTTAAGTAACACCTGACTTAATACCAACTCGAGTTAAAAATAATTCGAACTCGTAATAAATCTTTAAAAATAATTATTTTAATGGGTTATAGGTAAAGTTACTAAACTAACTAATTATTGTATGAAATCACCACGAGTAATAAAAACGCGGTAACGATAAATGGTTGATAATTAATCGTGCGTAATTCAAGTGATTAAATTAAATCGGAGGATTATAAGTAATTAATAAAATAAAGATTTTACCTTTACCATATTAAATTTAATATTAGGTAAATAAAGTGATTGTTTTAATAACGAGTTAGTAATGTAGAAAATGGGTTATTAAACTACAGTCGGGTAGCAATCACTCGTGTCAAACCTAAATAGCATAATAAAAATAAATAAAGTTTTAAACTTTATTGAGTCGAATAATTTAAAATAATTGTATTAATAATATTTTTGAATAATACAAATTATTTTAAATATTTTAGTCGAACAACTTAATTAATTAAATTGATGTAAATAACAATAGCGATTAAAAATTATAACTGTCAACTAAATCATCTAGATCGGGGTTAAATAATTATCACCGCAAAAGAAAATTAAATACTTGTTATTAGTAATAATTATTTTATCAATTGTTAGGTATTAGTTAATTATGATTTAGATAATTAATTTAAAATGTGGAGTAGGATTTACATGATTATGTCACAGGAATAATTAATTATCTGACTAGATTTGTTGATAATTTAATATTTAATATTTTTGGAAATGATATATATATTAGATATTTAGTTGCATGCATCCCTACTCGAATAAAATTATACTTATGTATAATTTTATATTCTTGTTCAGATTAGGATCATTGGTCGCAGCTGCAAGTTCGAAATACCCAGGTCCGTATAATCATTTGAAATGTTGTACTTTCCATTGTTGGCAGCCCTGGTCAGCCTGAGCCTAGATTCGACCACCATGCGCTATAATGCAATCGAGGTCAAGGAATTGACTCAATCTGACACGGGGCCACACCTTTAAAATTAATATGTGTGTCCGTATAATTATTTGAAATGTTATATTGACTGTATAATTATTTGAAATGTTATATTGTCCGTATAATTATTTGAAATGTTATATTTTCCCAAACTGGTATAACAATATGAAATGTTGTATTTTCCCAAATTGGTAGCCCTTGTCGGCACTGATCTCATAATGAGCTGGGAGACGATTTTAACCTCAAGATGAATTGGGGGACCATGACTAATCTCAAAATGAATTGGGAGACCACCTAATCTCAGAATGAGCTAGGAGCCATTTCCTAATCTAAGAATGAGCTGGGAGACAATTGTCTAATCTCAGAATGAGCTGGGAGATGATTTTAACCTCAAGATGAATTGGGGGACCATGACTAATCTCAAAATGAATTGGGAGACCACCTAATCTCAGAATGAGCTAGGAGACAATTTCTAATCTCAGAATGAGCTGGGAGTCAATTTTTAATCTCAGAATGAGCTAGGAGATGATTTTTAATCTCAGAATGAACTGGGAGACCATGACTAATCTCAAGATGAATTGGGAGACCACCTAATCTCAGGATGAGCTGGGAGACGTTTTCTAATCTCAGAATGAGCTGGGAGTCGACTCTTACTAATCTCAGAATGACTTGAGAGACAAATTACTAATCTCAGAATGACCTGAGGGATAATTACTCTTTGCTTGTGTAATAATAATAATAATAACGAGTGAAATGATAATAGGGATTTTATTGACTTGTTTCATTTAATTATGCGGCTTAGTGGTTTTATCACTAACACGGAATTGCCTCCGCAGGTGAGCAGCTTTGGGACTAAAGAATAGAAGTGTGGTTGGTGGTTCTTTTACCAACCCAGGTATGGTGAATTGATAATAAAGTTGGACTTCCTTATTATTCTCTTGTGTTATAAATGTGGCTATGGGAAACGGTCTGAGACTGTGGGACGATTATTTTAAATTTTAGAGAACATGATTTATTGTTATGATTCATATTATATGTTGCGAGACTTATTTCCTGTATTTCAGTTCATGTTCTGGAATATTACCGTTACATCAATTATATTTTTAAGTAACACCCGGTCCGGTTCGGGTGGGTGGTTACAACTTAACCCAGGTCATTTAATCATTCAATTTTTCGGATTAATAACCCTCGAGGATGAGATCCCTTGAATTTGATTTTGAAAATAAGATTCACCACAGTCGCCTCTGGGCATATTATATAAATCCTTTCTCACAACTATATATAGTTTTATCGAGTGTTTAGTGAGACGAGAGATGGGAAAATTGACTCACACGTACCATAAGCGGGTGCACGTGCCTGTCAAAGTGGGTTCTGCATTAGTGAGCAGGCTATTCCATTCCTGAGGGATTCTAACAACTCCCATTTTGAGTTCCTCACACCCAAAGAAACGTAGAGGTTTATGGGTACTATTTAGTACAATGCATGTCTAGACTTTTGGTCCAAAGGGTATTAAAGGCGACTGCGTAAGAGTAATCGGCTTTTGTGCTTATGGAGGAAAGAAAAGGGCTTAGGCTATACTAGTAATCCTAAGGGACCAGGAAAATGAGAAAATGCCAAGAAAGGCATCAGGCCAGTCAGTTCGGGAAACTATTGGGTTTGCACCCCGGTGGCTCCTCAGTAGATGCCCTTAGGAGTGTTCACGAGAAGTATATAAAGGTTTTCTTAAAAATAAGAGTCAACTCTCATTTGCTAGTTTGCTATGCAATTATATTTATGGACTAGTAACACTCGTTATTGACGTTTTTCTTTATATATATGTAGGTGATGATTAAATACTAGATACGCCAACTTGGATGGAGGAGCACTGACCTGCTTTGCACACACACTCACGTGCGCTGACTAAATGTTTGTTTTGACTGTTTTAATTGTTTTGTTATGTTATTATGAAAAATAAAATACTTATGATGAAGATTGTGGTAAATAGAAATAGATAGTAATATTATGATTTGAAACATATATTAGTGTGCAAGTCGAATGATAAAAGGGAAATGTAAATAGAAAGAATAGATGAGTCAAGACCCAAATGTCAAGAATGTTTTGATGTGATCGAAGTAAATGTGTATGTGAAAAATATAGTGTAATGAATGTATTTGAATCTATGTATTTATATATGTTGATTTGACAAGGTGGCCCTAATTGCACTATTAGGGGAGATTCTGTCTATTTTATTTCAGGAATTCTTATAGATTTTATCGCCATTATTTTTTGTATGAATTGGTAGTCATGTCATCCATGTAGTCGTATGTTAGGGTTCCATGCATGCATCCATGCTTAGCGATTGACATCTTCTATCTTGAGACACCGAGAGTATATCCACTCGGGCCCTATGACGGTCCGGTTCCGTTTGCGAGCAGACCAAATTCGGGATGTCACATTATGGTTCACTGTCATCAGTCTAAGTTAAACTCTCAAGTGTCCCTATAAGAGGAACTGGACTACTCAGTGAGTCCTAGCTAACTCTATCTCAAGCCAATTATCTCATTGTGAACATGGATAGCTGTTATGGCTCTATGAGGGAATATCTCAAGGTGTAACACCCTGTTTCGGCTCACCCGTGAACCGACCCGGAAATGTCACCGGTGACCGAACCGTTCGCTAATCTGCTAGATTCGGTTAAGCCGACCCGGATCTGCCCTCGGTGTCTCAAGATGGAGATGCAAACACGAAATGCATGAATGAGAACAATTGGGTTCTAACGGAGTCCTACATGCATGCCATGACGTGCAAGTAAAGACAAGACAAAACAATAAATGAGAAACCAAAAGAAAATATATACAACTACGGAAAAACGGACGGAATTTCCCCTATAAGTGCAATAAGGGCCAACCTGTCTACGACAAGGGTATATAAACATTTTATCAAAATACGATAAAATATAACAATCTATTGTGGCTTTCAGTCATTATCTCATTTGTTTTCATATGAGCCGAGTCTGAATTCCAAAGCTCCCTACTCATTCATAATTATCCGCTCGTCTCATAAGAAGCAATTTATCAAGACAAAAACATTCTAATTATCATTCACACAGCATTAACACACCATCATTATACATTACACGCAGCAAGTACATGTGTGCACGGTTCTGTGCTGCTCCTCCGCAGTCCCGACAGCTTTCATCCCTCGCATTTTTCACCTACATATATATAGAAAAACCACCAGTAACGAGTGTTACCGGCCCAGAAAATAACTAATATTAATCTGGCACAGCAGAGCAAACTCTCCTGTTGAATCAAAACCATATACTTCCTCAAGAACTCTCATCAGGGCCTATATGGGAGCCGTCGCCATCAGGTCGACAGCATCCCCCTTTCTTTCTCATTCTCATACCTTGGCCATTTCTCTATCGCTTCTCGCATCAAATCTCATTCCTTTCCGCCCTCTACATCTTCAATATTACTCATGGCCTTGAGTACGAAGGCTGAGCACTCTTAGGCAGTCACCTTTAGTACCCTTTGAACCACAAGTCTAGACATGCGCTGTATTGCAATACTCGTAAACCTCTACACTTCTCCGGGTTTGAGGAACTCAAAGGTGGAGTTGTCCAGATCCTTCGGGAATGAAGTGGGTTCTCCCCAGCTCCAGAGCATGCTCTTCCAAGCACACGCCCTATTTGAAGGCGTGGTTGTCAGTAACCTTCATTCCATCTCTCACCGAAAACGCGAAAGCTATACATATATGGGCCTGGGTTGGGATTTATACAATAGGCCCGAAGGCAACTTGTGCTGGATCTTAATTTCGAAAATTGACTCGAGGGATCTCATCCTCGAGGGTTATTAATCCGAACAAAACTGTTGGCTAAATGGCCCGAGTTAAGTGGGATCCGATAAAATGCCACTTAACTCATCCTGCATATGATAAATCAAATACACAATAGAATAGTGTAAAATAAAAGACGAGTCCTAAACGGACCTGGTAGAAGCTCCAAGCGTGTCCTCGTGCCTAGGCAGCGAGCTCCTACTCCGTACCTACACATCGAAACTAAATACTAACGCCCGCTCATGATGCAGTCATACATCCTATATCACACATACATCCATCACGCATCAATCAACACACATCAACCTATATCCTAGCAAGTCTACTTAGGCTAGTTTGCATTAGATCATGATCATTACCTAGTTACCCTAATTAGTTTCTTAGCCTCCATTTTAACACCACTCAATCAACCAAATTTCATATTTTACCCTTAATCAATTCTACATTTATATATATAATTATAACACGCAATTCACCAATCCTAGCATGCAATTCTAATAATCAAAACTTTTAAATAATTAAGTTAAAATAAATTATACCTCGCGGGATTCATGGCTTGAATTCGGCACCCTATGGCGTCCGAAGTTCAATAGGGTTCGATCGGAGGGATTCGGCGGAAGATCAGGTGATTTCTGATGAATTTCAGTGAATCTGGTTTTCCGGCGACTTTCAACGGTTTTCGGCGACTGTCCCAGCGGTTTTCTGACAACTGTTGCAGCAGGGCAATCGGGGTAAGGGTTAGCACCGGCTCGGCAAGCTCATCCCAATGGTGGTGACGGTAAGGGGAAATGTCAGGGAGGTCAAGGGGGTGGTCATCGGGGTCACGACGGCGGCGGCACGGCCTGGACGGTGGCAAATCGACAAGGGGAGCGCATGGCTTGTGGGGTGATTCCGGCGTCATGGTGGCAAGACGGTGGCCGGGTGGGTCGTGGCGGCACGGCGACGGCATAGCGGGGCGGGGCGGCGTTGATCGGCAGCAGTGCGGCATCGACAGCGGTGGCGGCGACAACCACAGTGGGCGGCGAGGGTTTTGGGAGGGAGAAGTGTCGGGGAAAGGAGAAAAACGCTCCAGTAGCAATTTCGTAAATAAGTATTGACTCGATTCCTACTCGAGTCAAAATAATATCTAGTTCGTAATAAATTCTAAAACAAATCTAGAAAAATATGGAAAAATCTCATAAAATAAAACAAACACAACAACATCCAAATGACATGCTCTATAACTAATAACCCACTCGAATATGATCCAACGCGTCCTAATGCGTTATTCAGCCTAAAACTATTTCTACGATCCAACATATAAAAAGAAAGATACTGCATACTTTCATATATTCTAATAACTCATTTCTCACCATCTTCTCGAAGTTATCATCATATATTCAGGTACACCTGACTCTCATCGCTCAGAACTCACAGCTGGCCTCGACTCGGCACGTGGTTCATGAAACTGACTTGACTCGAACCAATGGTTGAACCGACTGGTTCGGTAACGTAAAACTCTAACTCGAGTCACGGGTTTTACACAATGAGCATGAAAACATACTTTCAATGAAATTGTGGGATCTGAATATGGTCTGTGGAGTGTACGCTGGTCAATATTTGCTCATCTTAACCATTTGGTAAACTGATGGTAGGACTAGTATATCTAAAAGGGTGAGTGTAAAAATACTTGGGTGAAGGTTCAGCTCTGTCTAACATCTCTGGTCACATGAAAAGTGAATGAATCTCTCATGGATAACTAGTCACACTGCTCTAGGACTCTAACTAGGTGTCTCATCCTCGCATGGTCTGACGTCACATGTACAAAGTAGTATACTGAGCAAAAGGGTAATAAAAAACTCTATGTAGGCTAATGGGTGGCTTAAAAATATGGGTAGATCCATAAACATGTCTCTAAGATCATCATAATTAGACTCTGCCATCGGTGGTAGTGCATCACAGTCAGCAGTTATGCATCACGGTCGGTGGTAGTGCATCACGGTCGGTGGTTGGGCAACTCAGACGGTGGTTGTACATCACTGACGGCAGTTGTGCTACTCGGATGGTGGTTGTGTAACTCGAACGGTGGTTGTGCAATCTAGGTGTTAAAGTTTGATCCTGATCATGTATGTTGTGAACCCATTACTATCTTTGGCATGCTTTCCCCCAAGCATCTATCTCCCCAGAGGTAGCTGCTAACAACTCCGCTTAGTTGTCCAACTGTGCGTGTCTAGTCCGGAAGGGCACATATGATGGTGCACCTATGTTGAGCCCACACTGATCTCCTAAAATCTAGGGTGACTGCTCCTATAAGCACTAACTAGTTCTCAATAACAATCACTAATCTGGCCCTAGTAGATCGAATGAAATTTGGCCACCCGTATAAATCCATGGTCAAGGGTAATCTCACTCACCCTCAATGTGTTCATGCCTCTGTCTATTGAAGAGTGGCCAACAATACTGTTGAGATAGACATACACTAGCGGAAGAGAAGGAGGTGGTGAAGGGTCCATGAGACCGTAGATCCACCTCATTACTTATCCTCAACTACTGTTACCTTCTGGAAGTCGTTCATCCAAGTCATCTACCCCAAACTCTCATATGTGCTCCAAGTGCTTAAGTGGGTCTACTGGCATAACTATGTCCTCCATCCACAAGGATCTGTCTGAAGATCAAAGTTCTCCAAGGCAAACCTCGGACTATGCCTAATGGATCTGTTTAAGGCACTCAATGATCCATGCTCATATGTCACGTAACTCTATCAGTGTCTCCATACATCAACCCCCTGTTGGTGCTATATCTTATAACTTCGTCTTGCAGTGTACATCATGTCATAAGGAATGACTGATGTGGTGACATGCAAAAGGACGAACAAGTGCTCCAATGCGGTCGCCAAAGTTCTAGGTACTCCTAGTCACCATCCAAGTCAACCTCATCTAATTGAGCATGTGGACATTCTTAAGTCATCTAAATCTCTCACATGGTAAAACGAAAGACGTGTCTTTGAGTTTATCATGACATTCCAATGAGATCCATGATGACGTCTACTAAAATCATGATCTCATATCCATCTCATAACTTCTCTATAACCACAAACACCGAAACATGCACTACTCAGGTCTGACGAAGCATGCCGTCTAAAATCTTAAGAAAAACCAAAGGAAATACCTATCATATGGCTAAGGGCAGCTCCAAACACTTGGTTTAAAACAAAAGTTTTCCATCTTGACCAAAACAAGGCGCATATAACAAAACTGTAACACCCCGATTTCGGTTTACATAAGAACCAGATTGAAAATGTCATGATCGAGTCCAATCATGTCTAAAGCTGCTAGTCTATAGGACTCAATCAATAATATAAATTAAAATAACTCGCTTGGCATCAAGAGAATGGAAGACATTACTAAATACGCATCAAAAACACATCAAATATAAATAAAAGTATAAAAGAAAATAATTGTGTTGAGCTCAAGTGTATGTAGTATTTATCTGTCCTCCCACCAAAGCATACTCAGCATCACAAAACCTACATATACAATAGGAAAAGCGTCAGTAACGAGTGTTACTAGTCCAGAAATAACTAATAGTCAAACTGACATAGGAGAGCTGGCCCTCCTAATAAATGAAAACATTTACATACTCCTTTACAAAATCTCTCATAAGGGCGCCATCCTCGGATCAACAAGATCTCATTCTTACTCATCTCATACTTTGTCAACTTTTAAAATGATCCCTTGCACGGGAACATCGAATTCTTTTCCTTTTCCTTCAGCCCTCTCATCTATGTATCACTCTTGGCCCTGAGCATAGAGGCTGAGTACTCTCAGGCATATGCCTCATAAGCCTTTGAAACAACAAGTCTAGACATGAACTGCATTGCAATACCCGTATTCCTCCATACTTCTATGGGTTTGAGGAACTCAAAACTGGAGTTGTCAGGATCCCTCAAGAATGGAACAGACACTCACCAAATCCAGAGCCCACTTTGACTATCACACGCCCACTCATGTATGGTGGTTGGTTGTTTTTCCTTGTCTCACATCTCACCGAAAAACTTGAAAAAATCATATATAGGTGTGGGAAGGGATTTATATAATAGGTCAGAAGGCAACTTGTGGTGGATCTTATTTTCAAAATCAGACTCGAGGGTCCTCATCCTTGACGGTTATTCATGACGGAAGTGAAATACGTCTAAATGGCCCATGTTACTTGTGGTCCGATAAAACAACCACTTAACATATCCCGCGATATGAAAATCATATTAGCAGTAGACTATAGTGATAAAACTGAAAAAGTCCTAACAGACCTGTAGCCCATGCTCTGAGCGTGTCATCTCATCTACGGCGAGCTTGGACTCCAAAACCCACATCGATACCCACTGCTAAGTAAAATACTGATTTATCTATATGATGCATGCCCGTGGTATGTGCTCACATCATCAGGACATCCTAATAAATAAGACGTGCTAAATAAACTTACGACTAAACATCCAACACGCAAATCGAAACATAATAAAGGAAATAACTAATAAATAAATAATAAATAATTAAATAAATAAATACACTTATGAATAAATCGATAAATAATAAATACATGAAAATAATTATAGTCTAATCATAAAATAATATTATTATTATATTATATAAACACATAGCTAAACATGAGTCAATATCATATATACTCGTGTTAGTCAACATATAAATAAATAAATAAATAAATAATTAGTTAATTTTAATTAATCATGAATAATAATAATAATAATATCATAATTATATAATACGAAATACATAATTACATACAAATAAATCATAACATATAAGCAACGAACCAATAGATAAATAAATGAATAAATAAATAAAATTTAGTAAACATGAATGAGATTAATACTAATAAGTAAATATATCAATAATAATAACAAATAATCACAAAAGCACTCATCATATACGACAAACATATTAAAAAATAATAAATAATAATGAATAAATAAATAAATAAATAAATAAAAATACTCATATCATCCAAAATATATCAAATAGTGTGAATATATATCTAAACTACTATAGGGGTTCTCGAATTACTAAAAACAGTCGAAAAACAGCCGAAAACGACTGAAAATGAGCTGAACCAAGTTAACTCACTAAATAGAACTAGGTCTGCCGAGTTAACTCGGTATGGGTTAGATAATTTGGTGGACTAGGTCAGCTGGGCTGGTTTGAATTCCTGGAAGTGGACACGGATACAGACAAGTAGGTGGACAAGATAGGTGAATAGGACTCAGGCCAACGAATGAGAACACAAGCTAGTAGACGCGACGTAGGCAAACAGACTCGAGAGGCTACGTGGCTGGGTCCCCGCTGGTCATGATTGATAGAGGGCATTAAGGCGAAGGTGCTAGTGGTGACGATCGGCAGAGTTTGGCCGTTGGCTCGCCAGAAAATGACTAGAAAGGGAGAGAAATCGCCATTGGGTGGGGTGGCATCACCGGTGACGATTGCGGCCACAAAAGTGGTTATGGGTGGTCTCAAAATGAAGATCTCGGCAAAAAGAAGCTGTGTGGGTGGTAGGATAGGCCATAGGTGGCTCGTCAGCGCTAAAAATGGTCCAAAAGGCAGCAACAATAGGAATAGACTGCATAAGCGTTGTCGTTGATGGCTACTGTGGTGGCGCTAATGGTGCTGAAGGGTAGGATCAATAGCCAGCCGCGAGGCAGTCATGGTGGTGCCAGTCCGGTGGCCGGGGGTAATCCGGAGACTCACCGGGGACGAGCTGAAATGGTGGTGACGTTAGGGGTGGAAACTCTGAAAATCGTGGAAAATCTCTAAAAAATAACTGGGTGAAGCTAGGGTTGACATAGACGGCTTTGATCTTGCCATGTGGCATGATCTAAATGTCCAACAACTTGTGGCCTAGTGGGGCCCACCTATGGGTATATACAATATGTAAATGGACGGAAAACACTGATCAAGACCATCCAAAGTCAAAAACTAACTCAAGTCTTTAAAGTGACTCTATAGGCGGGAATCGAGGCAAGAAGGTTAAATGGGCTTCGACCTAAACTCAATCAGGTGAAAATCTATGACTCAATCAAGTTGGGCCCACAAGTGCAATCCTATAGTCCGAAATCCCTAAGATGCATGTAAATGAGATACCCTAAAAATCCTAAATGGATACTAAGCACTACAGCGGTAGAGATGTATGAAAATCCTAAATGGATACTAAGCACTACAGAGGTCTAGATGTAAGCCTAAAACCCTGGTTAACTAATAAAAATTATATGTATACCTCGTGTTTACACTAATAACTCATACTTTGTTGTAGCCTAACTGAAGCTATTATCTATACGTCGGGCATAGTAAGCCACCATAACATGCTCATACGGCTATCTAAGCTTTGTACTCATGGTCTGAAAACTAGTCTGCTCGAGCTCACTCGAACCGACTCGAGACTAGCTCAAACTAGGCAAAACTACAAGCTGGTAAAACCCTAACCCAAAGCTAGGTTTTACACCCTCTCTGCTTTGGTATCCATCTCTACTCCTCTCTTTCTTCTTCATTTTTTTTTCTTTTTTCCTACACTATTTTTATCAGGCATGCATCTATTGTTTTTCTTTTATTTGTGGTATGTGATGATCTGTTTGGTGCTTGGTGTACTTGTTAGTCATGTGGATTTTTTGGTTTGGAGTCGTCATGTGTGGGAGTTTTGATCTTAGCTTGTTCGCCCCTTGTGTGTTTGTTTCTGATCTTCTTTTGTTTGTCCATGCCAAATGCTCTTATACCCTTAAATTCTATTCACATAAAAGCATAAATGTTGTTTGTTACTTGGCATGATCCTAAGTGTGGCTCATAAACATAGTTTAGATTGGTGAGATAGCAATCATGATATGTATACCTATAGTTGTTTGTTGGTGGTAGTATGTCCCTTAAGCTTGATTATTTATAAATACAAGAAAGAAGTCAATATATTTTATAATATCATTAATCTAGTCTTTTAGTGATTATGAGCCTATCTTGAGCTCCAATTATGCCGGGAGGGATGGCTGCCCATATCCAGCTAAAATCTCATTTATGTGTCTACACGCTACGTAGCTCACGACTTGTAGTTTTCGATATTTGCCATTGACTCGCCCTCTCAGTATCACAAGTACATATGAGTCATCTTGTGTCATTGCACACTATCACCCTTTTCGGCATAGGGGTAGGTATTTTATCTTTCGAAAAATTTTAAGGGTGTGGCCCCGTGTTGGATTGAATCAATTCCTGGACCCCGGTCGCTGAGCGCATAGTAGTCGAGTCTAGGCTCAAGCCAACTAGGGCTACCAAAAATGAATATACAATATTTCAAGTAGTTATACAAACCTAAAAGTATGATGAGGCACCATAATCAAGAATCCTAATTTGGGAATGACAAATAGTTTATACGTTAACGAGTATAATTCCTTAGTCTAATGCATGACATGATATGATATGCGGCACTTAACTAAGTACATTAAAAAAACAACAATAACATATCCCACAACAATTAGTTAATCATTTGAATAATTACTTATAAGTGAATAATAATAATTTAATATTTAATTAACTTACACTAGTTAAATTTATATAGTCACACCAAATCATTAATCATTATCTAGAAAAATCAAAACATGACAACAACTTCTTGGACTCTTAAGGATGTCAATATTTATCAACCAATAAATTAATAATCAATCATATATAACAACCAACAAAATATTAAACGAGTAAAACAATAAAAATTCCTCAAATAATTAAATTATACTAACAAGTAGGCTACCCATAATCTAACTCATAAATTGAAAATCTAATTTATATCACATCAACCATAGTATAAGATAATTAGAATCGTAAGTCACAAGATAAGTTATTAATTCAGCAAAAAATAAATATATTCATCTATATTAATTTGCCCTAAGCACTCATCAATAATTTATGTATTTACCATTTTCATAGTTAGAAATAAACTATAAGCTAATAACTTAACACAACCTAAAACTAATGATTTATTTGTTTAATAACATTTTAGATATTAGATACTCATACAATAGTTGTGTGTGTGTGTGTGTATATATATATATATATATATTTATTTATTTATTTATATATATATATATATAATATAGCAGAATAGCTGACATCACAACCATTAATTTAATATTACCTCATAAAACTGAATTAGCATTACAAATTAATAACTAAGTTAATGAGTTCACCACCCATATAACTACAACAATTAATCAACTAGAAATAGTTTGGGCTGTAATAACTCAAATTGATAGAAAACTCAACTTTAATATATTATCATCAAACTATAATATTCCTATGCCTGTATTATATTTTAATTAACCCGGTGGATATAGATCATTAATACATCCGTATTTTTATGAATCGTAGGTAAATAACAACCCATCTAAATGACTAATTCGGAACATTATTGTGGCTGTGTTTATATTTACTAACCATACTCCCTTGCATCATACCCAACAAAGGAGATCCCATGCACTTACAGATCTACTTAACATTCTCCTTGCCCAAACCATTTACTAAGAAAATTCAAATAAGTAGGGACTACTAATTAACTCTTAACCCCCCCCCCCCACCCAATCAGTCTAAAACTAGAAATAGAAGCAAAAGGCAGTGTCTCCAACAACCGATAAAACATGACCTGGATATAAACTCAAAATGCATCCATGTATACGGCAAGATAGAAAATAAGAGAGGACGACGAGACAACTGAAAAGGGTAGGCATCACGACTACTACACCTAATAACCTTACAAATTATTTCAAGAATCGTATACCCACCATAATCTTCAATCAAAATATAAACATCCCATAAGCATAAGACTTTAGATCATAATCGTAAAATCCCAACGTTATAGACGTCTATAAGCAGAGTATATGATCATCAGAATAATAGAACAAAGAGATCAAAATATAATCAGATTGGTAAAACAACACAAACATTCAACGCTATGCTAAGCACCCGAACAATCATTACAACTCATAGGAAAATTTTTGGAACACCTATATATGCTATATGCATACATGAGACGTGATCTAAATCTAAGCAAAAAGAAGATGAGTGAAAGTGGTACCCTGATCTAAATCTAAGCAAAAGAAGAATGAAGCGAGAAGTGGTACCTTGCAAAGAGAAAGCAACTAATCTAAATCTAAGCAAAAAGAAGAATGAAGCGAGAAGAGGTACCCTACAAAGAGAAAGCAACACCAGCATGAGGGGAAGGGATTGGGGTCGTGAAGATAGTGGCGACAGTGAAAAACGTAAAAAGTCACCCAAAAGGGTTTTAACATGCCTAGTGCCTAACTCCCTTAAAATCTCCCCAACATCCTCTAACGTCCAATAGTCCTTATCCACTCACAATAACTAGTTTACACAATCTCCACAAAAACTCCACTCCTGATAACCAAAATGGCTAACCACTTACCACACCGGTTAGACCCTAACCACCAATAGCACCCACTTAGTTGATCTAAAAGGATTAATAATTTTTTTTATTATTTTTTTCTTGTTATTCTTTTTCAAATAAGAACTAACCAAGATTTGGAAGACAAGAATTTAATTAAATAATATTTTAGACTTGTTCCAAGGTTTATAGAATTTTAAATAAAAGAACTTAGTTATTTTTTTCAGGGTTTTACAATCTCTCCAACTTAGGAATTTTCGTCCTCGAAAATATATTAGGGCCATAAGGAGACAATTATTCAATCGTCTAACTTCCCGCTTAAATTTTGTTAGACATTTCTTCTATGATGTGTTGGTATACTTGTAACTAGTTCTATAAAAGTTAGTTCAAATATCTTCATATTTTTCTATTCAAGTTCATTTTAGCAAAATTGTGATTTACAATTTTCTTCCACTTCTACTTTGTGATGGTTGAACACGTGAGTCATGTTGATTTACTTCTTTACTACTTCTATGTCCTAAAAACAAATTATTCAAGGACACTTCATAACTTGATCCTTTATTGTATTTGAGTAGTCATTTAAAATGATTCTACACATGTCTCTATGCTTCATTGGTCTTCACAATTCTTATAAACCCACATCCTCCCACATAGTAGACTACAATTCATTGGTGTATTTTTTCTTGATTTAAGCATTGTCACTCGTATACATAACTAAAGTGGGGTGCACTGTCCCATGACACTATCATCTAGATCGCACAAGTGTCTCAAACCACCCACTACCTAAACACTCGCTTTTAAAGGCATTTTATATACGCTCATTGGTTAAGTGTCATGTGCACCTAGCATGACATATAAGTGACACTCCATCCCACAGTGGTGCTTATGTCTTAATCTGAAAACAACACACTTCTAGAATGCCATCTAATAAAATAGAAACTTTTGAATATGCTTAAGGTATGCCTCTATAAATCAATTAGCTACATGTTGCCTCAGTGCCTCATATCCTTCCAAAGGTTCCCTTTTAATTTACCCGTTGACTTACAACTTATTCCTGATCTAGAAATCGCCACCTCAACCCCACTAGGGAAATTTGTAATCGTCAAATCTTCAAAATATCTCTCTCATTGTTAATAATATTGTTGGTGTTTCTTCATCTTTTTCTTCTTGCTTTTATTACCTTTAGTTTTTTAAAATAAAAAGGTACATAGTTATCCATATTGTATGATATAAAGCGTCCTATCAACTTCTTCCACATTCATTTTCTAATTATTTAACAATTATCTAAATTTTTATATCATCTAGTGGTCTTTTTTTAGTGTCTTACAATTTATTGGACCAAGTCAGGCAGAATTAACTTGGTACGTGTTAACTAAAATGGTGTGCTAGGATGGTTGGGGCAGACAGGGGCAAACAAACAAGGGCATGAGCAGGGCAGACACGATCATGGGCAGGCAGAAGTGGACATGGGCAAACAGGCCTGACAGTGCTCATTGCTAGAAAACTACAATGGCACTAAACCAGGCACCACTAGTCCTGATCGATAGAGGAGGTCAAAGCGGTGGTGAATGACAAGGTTCGATCATTGGCTAGCAGGGTTTGGTGGCAATCGAGGCCACGACGAGGGTCGAGGTGGTCTCAAAATGTCAACCTCGACGAGGGCAAGTTATCTGGGTAATTGACCTTGCTAGAGGATGCTCGTTGGCGCTGGAAAATGCCCCGAAAGTGGTGGTGGCAATGGAAACTACCTGACAAAATGTTGTCGTCGATGGAGACTGTGGCAGCGCCAAAGTTGGTGGGGGGTCTCGGTCGACAGGTGATCGCAAGGTAGTCATGATGGTACCGGTCCGATGGTCGAATGCAAACCTGAGACTAGCCGGCGGCAGTCCAAAGAGGCAACAGTACTAGGAATAGAAAATCTTTGAAATTGTAGGAGAAAATCCTAGAAAAAAGGAAGGGCAATGCTAGGGCTAATGTGGAAGTCCAGATCTTGCCCTATGGCACGATCTGAATGCCTGACAACTCGTAGGCCTAATGGGGTCAGCCTAGGTTATATATATATATAGTTGGAAAGCTCAGATGGATGCCGACAAAAGTCAAAACTGACTAAAAGCCTAAAAGTGGCTCTATGGATGAAAATCAAGGCAAGAAAACTAAATGGATCTCGAAAACCTGAACTCAATTGGACAAAGGTCTAAAACTTAAATCAAATTGGGCTTACAAGGGTAATCTAGTAGTCTAAAATCTCTAAGACACATGTAAAAGAGATGCCCCGAAAAGCCCGAACAAATACTAAATATTACAACGACCTAAATCTAACCTTAAAATCCTAAGCTAGCATAAGTAAAAAAATTTTATGTATACGCTGATAACTCATGATTTATTGTTGCTAATTGAAACTATCATATATAAATCAGGCATACTCAGCCTCCATAATATACTCATACAGCCATTTATGCCTCATACTCATAATATGGAAGCTCAGCTGACTCAAAATTGACATGAACCAAGCAAAGTAACAAGCAAATAAAACCCTAATTTGAAGTTGGAACTTTATATTATAAACATGACTATATTGATTTATAAGGTAAAGTATACAAATTTGATAAACATGACATCAACATTTAAGATGATGATGCTAAATTAATAATATAAATTCCATTTATAATTACTTATTTATTAATTTAATTTTAAATATTATCACTATAGTTTTTTTTAAAAAAATACAAGTGTCCCAAGCGGGTAATATCCTAGTTTTATATAACATTAGTATCAAACTAAACTTTTATGATAGCTCCAAACTAAATTCAAAAATAAAATGAAAATAAAAATAAAAAAACAGGAGAAACCGAAGGAGAGCGGTCAAGTTGGCGAGAGGGTAACGCCAAAATTGGGCCAAGGACGCGACCGCGGCGTCACCCTCCACACTTAAAACCTCGTGAGGTGACCCCACCCACCCGCCCCTTCGCCTTGGAATCGGCGACACCCGTGCAGGTGGGCCGTATCATCCCCACTTTTATTTTTTGTCAAACAACAATCCCCCCAAATCGTCTGGACTCATCATCCCACCTCCTTCCCGAATCACATCATATCTCCTTCAATCCTCTTAATATCTACTTTCTATATCATTCACATTCAATTCCTGTACGCTTTTTTCTACTTTCCTTGCCTGCAGAAGAGCTCCCATGAAAAAGCCGCGTGGAACCAAAAGCTACATAAACGGGACCGATAACTGCTATTTGTACGCGTGGTATTAGCCACTTTGCTTTCGCGTTCCATTAACCCGTTACGAAGAGTATATAAATAATTCCCGTGGGACACATCAACGTACCACGCAAACAAGAGTTATTATATTTAAATATTATTGCTAAGTCTGAGGACTATGTCTCATGTTTAATTTCAATATACTGTACTTTTATCTTCACATCCACTTTTCCATAATTTATGTCATATTATATATAATAATAGGCATTGCTTGTTTAATGAGTACAACAAGTGTACTAGCAAAAAATAGATTATAAAATAATGCAATTTTGTCTGAGAATAATCATTGATCCACCTCTTTTTTAAAATATAATTCTGCTTTATAATAAAGAAAATATTTTTAAAATTTATTTTACCAATCGTTACTTTTTACTTTTAATAAGTATAGCTCTTAAAAAAGAATGATCTTGTCATATATATATCCTTAAAAAAGTCTACTTCAAAGATAGTTATTTTTTATATATATTTTTACATCCAACGGGTTGTGATCTTTATTTTGAAAAAAAGATAAATTTTGAGATCTCTTGTCACTGTTTTATTTTTATTTGCAAATATTCCATTAAAAAGAAACACGAAAAACATACTTTATTTATAGTGAATAAGTCGTATTCACAATTCACCTATACTTATTTAAACCTCTTAAGTAGTTATTTTACATCCAGTTAATCTATTTATCGTTTAACTTGGCAAGAATAACAAAACAACAACAACAAATAATCATTTGGGATATAGATGAAAGTTGGTATGCTTTGCCCTTGAGAAAGATATAGCTATTTATTAACCCCATCTATATAAATTTTAAATTGTTGCACCCTTTTTCCCACAAATTTATATGGGATTTAGATGTACTAAACACAGACTACGTGGTTAATCCGTTTTTAGTTTAACTTCGCAAGATTAACACAAGTACCCAACAGGAAGTCCCCCTCATCTCCCCCATTGTCGATTTTCTTCTTCCTCGGCCGTCCTTCTCCTCCTCCCCCTCTTCCCGGTTCCAATCCTTGTCGTCGTCTGAAGGTGACCGATTCGTCGATCTTTGCTATCTTCTTCGGTTGATTCTGGTGCCTTTTTTGTAATCTGCCATGTTCTTTTTGTGGGTGTTGTTTTGATTTTCTCGGATTTTGATTTGGTTGCGTGGTTGGGATTTTAGGGTTTGGTGGAGTTTTTGAGGTTTGGCGGCTGCTGGTGGTCTTTGTTCGGGGGTAGATCGGTGGGTTTTGGGGCCGGATTGAGGTTGGGGTTTTGGTGGATCGATTGTTACGTGTTGGATGGTTCGCGACTTCGCGTGTGGCTGTGATTGTTGCGGGTCTGTCTGGGTTTTTTGAGGTCGGTTTTGACGAAGGTTTGGGCTTATGAATTCTTTGATTGAAATGTCTTGGGGATGCTCTTGGTTCCGACGAAGGTTTGGGTTTGTGAATTCTTTGATTGAAATGTCTTGGGGATGTTCTGCAAGTCTGTTTTTCTTGAAATTGACTTCGACTCTTCTTGGGTATTTTGATGGTCAAGATTGAGGCGAAATTTTTGGCCTTTTTAATGGGTTTGATTCTTTGATCAGTAATCGCTTTTTTACGTTTGTCATGGGAAAATAATGGATTTTATTTATTTATTTATTTATTTATTTATTTATTTATTATTATTATTATTATTATTGCTATTGCTATTGTTTTATTATTATTATTATTATTGTCATTATTATTATTATTATTATTATTATTATTATTATTATTATTATTATTTGCATATTAGGCTATGGAATTGCCCCTTCTGACTCTGGCTTTTGCACTTTTGGTTAGGTGTCATTTGGTCGCCAAAGTTTAAAGGAGAGGTTCATTGGTAGAAGCTTTCTTCCTATTTGGTTAGATATCGAAAAGCAGTGAATTCTACCTGTGTGCAGTTAGAATTTTGACAAAGAGAGATAGAGAAGCTCATTTTCTGTGAATGTACTCCTAGGTCTGATTACACTCCGAATTTAAAGCTTAATACTCTCAACAAATGGGCGATTTCTAGAGATATAATAAGTTAAACTGTATTTTTCCATTTTACTTTTGTGGCTTGATAGTTTAGCTGATTTGTGTTAGAATTAACACTGGCACACGTTTTTGCATGTTATGTCGGAAAAGAACTGCTTGAATTTATTGCTTTTCTGAGACTTTTACAGCTTCAATGATGCCACATTTTGTTACAATTTACAGTCTTTTGATATTTCTTTGCGTACTTCCAGCATATTGGAGTCTGCTAGTTCTTTTGGTTAAATATGGGAATCTACCTCAGTACACCAAAGACTGATAAATCTTCCGAAGATGGTGAGAACCCAAGACTGAGATATGGCTTATCATCTATGCAAGGGTGGCGTGCTTCTATGGAAGATGCTGTGAGTACAATCTTTACATGTTATTAGTGACCATACCTTTCCGGTGTTAATTTCATTTGATAGTTTTTTGGGCATTGTTAATTAATCACTATGAACATCATTCTATAACGAAAAATGTTTTGAAGGTCACTTTTCCCAAATTTGTTGTAAATGTTGCATGCATGCAATTGAAAGAAGCATATAACTACAAGTAATCATGGTTTTATGGCTGACTATGTGGTCGATGTCCTTGTTGCCACTTCCCAAAGAGGCAACTTGCTTCAAGTGCATCTTGAATAACTCTTTTTTATTCCCTTTATACATATTTCTGAAGCACTTGTATGGCCTTTTCTAGGAAAGTTATCTGTCTGTTCTATTTTTATTTATTGGGTGAACTTTTGGACTCTATTTTGATTGTGAATAACTATAAATTTTATTTATAGGCATTCCTTATATTTGTCATTATTTTCATTCCAAGCAAGATAATCTTCTCATGTAGTGTTGGTTTTGTGACCCGTGTCCTACAGCATGCAGCTTTTCCTGACCTTGATGATAACACTTCATTTTTTGGTGTGTATGATGGTCATGGAGGTGAGATATATATATTTGTATAAATTCTATCTTTTGCCATAATTATCTTTGTAATTATTGAATAAATGAATGAGCCTGTCTGATGATGAATGGAATCCATCTCTGAGTTCAATGATAGTAAAACTGCATGGCCAATCTTATTTCTACCCTATAGTATACATTTATCAAACAATGATATTTGTACAGGATGGAGTTTACTCATTACCTAATCTGATCAGTAGAATGCAATTAACCTACAGAGGCTATGGCAACTAAATGTGGGAAGAGCTGACTTTAACCATTCATGTGTAAATTTTTAAACTCAATTGTTAATTGAGCAAGCCAGCTCGTGAGCATTTAGCGTTCAGCCGCTCGACTCGACTCGAAACTCAACATTTAAATGCTCGAACTCGAATTCAAATCTTACGAGCCGAACTTGAGCAAGGCCGTATTTGACTCGACTTGACTCGGTTATAACTCGAACTCAACTCGAACTCAACTCGTAGCTCAACTCGAACTCGACTTAATAAAATAATATAATAATATAGTCTTTATATTATATTATATTTATTTATATATATATATATATATAATATAATAATAAAGAAGTGAGATAGTTGAGATGGTAAGTATTCAAGTTGATGACCTCAAGGTTGTGGGTTCAATCCACATTGATTGCATTTTTTTAAGTGAGGTATTTTTGACTTTTAATTGAGCCGGTTTTGAACTCACGAACAAGCTGGGTTCGAGTTCGGGAAAATTAAATAATTTAAGTGTATTCGAGCTCAAGCATATAAAAGATATTCGAGTCGAACTCGAGCATGTATGTTCAAAACTCGTTCGATCTCGAGTCGAATTCGAATGAGTTTCGAACTATTCGAGCCGAGTTTGAACACAAGTTGACCTCGGCTCGCTCGCTCATTTAGCACCCCTAACAAGAAGCGCATCCAAGCATCAAAACTTTTTCATTTTGTAATCACATGGATTCTAGTTTAGGATCTATGTCCCCATTGTCTTTTTAGGGATCTAGTGGAAGCAAAAGAAGAAGATATATAAATTTTTAAACTCAGGCCAAACAGATTTTATACTGTTCAGATGTTTTGAACCAAGTCATAATATGGTGCTTCATGTGTGAGTTTTCTTTTTAGCATCAGTGTTTAAGTGATGTGTAGGTGTTACATAGACTTGTACTTTATGAGTTTCCTGGTCTCTCTGCAGGTAAAGTTGTTGCAAAGTTCTGTGCAAAATATCTGCATCGTCAGGTCCTAAAAACGATGCTTATTCAGCTGGAGATTTGGCTGCTTCTGTTCAGAAGGCATTTTTCAGGTTCATTTCTTAAAAAGTAACTGCCTCTTTTTGTTCAAGTCACTCAATTGTTAGTTTGTAGCAGGGAAGATCGTTCGTTGAACTATTTTTCTTTAATTTTCCCGTCAGAAGATGAAAACCTGGTGACATGCCCTTTAATCTTGATGGTGTCGTTAGGATTGTGCAAATTTCTTGTATGGTCTGGAGTCATCACAATTTAGGAATTGTGAACTATCTGCATTATCTTGTGTTGAAATCGGGTTTACTGCAACTGCAGAATGGACGAGATGATGCGAGGTCAGAGAGGTTGGAGAGAGTTGGCTGTGCTGGGAGATAAAATCAATAAATTCACTGGAATGCTTGAAGGATTAATATGGTCCCCGCGGAGTGGAGAGTCCAATGACCAGCTTGATGATTGGACTTTTGAGGAGGTAGTTGTTTATTCAGAAATGCTGTGTGTGTTGCTTTAATATCAGTAGGAATCAATGTTTCATGTAAAGTGTATCTGCTTTGTCATTGCACTGCTGATTGTCAAGTGTTTGTTTCTGGACATCGAGCATTGTTATGCATTGAAAGAAAGCCGCATGAAATTTTTGACATCTGTGTTTCAGTAGTCTAAAGTACCTGCAACCCTTGTTCTTGACTGATTGTTGGCATTAAGATTGTACTGTTCAGACTCATTTGCTAGTGGTGCAACTCAAATTCATCACGAGCATTCAAATTAATGTAGTTTTAAAAAGCTCTTTGCCACCAAAACAATATTGAAGCTAGTTCAAACTCTTCATTCTGCACATTGTTTGCTTGCTTTTCATGATTTATAAAAGATCTATCAAATCATTTGCAATGCTTTAAGGTGAGCGTGAAACAGTAAACTCTTCTTATTGTGCCTGTCTAATTTAAATCCATAATTTTTCTTTTTTGTAGTTTATTATTTTTCTGACTTTAATTTAGCATTTCTATAACCAGAGCATTTACTGTTTTTTTTATTTCTTGATTACTTAAAATTATAGTAGAAGCATATCGAATTTTGTGTTTGCTTTAAGCTCATGGCACATATATGCATCTTTTGTTCTAAGCTATAAAAGAAAAAGGAAAAGAAGATGTCCAGGGTGTTTGTTTTATAATTTTGAAATGAGATCACGTTTTACATATTGGCACTTTTAATCACAATTTGAACCACTTAAATGTGATGTTTGCACCATTTTGCGAGTCCTTAATATTCCTTGTGATATTGCATGCCTTGGTCATAGGTTTCTTCCATTCATTGAATCAAAAAGGTTGAAGGAGAAGTTTTCCCTTAGTTTGGTTATCAGCACTTAGATTCCTCAGTAATCTAAAACTGGAAAGCCAAACTAAATGCTTCCTTTTGAGAACCAATCCCTTATTGAAGGCCATTTGGCAAGTTAGATGCTTGTGGACCTTTAAATAGATTTATTGTTCGCTGTCAAGAAGGTTTCTATAGTTCCTAATGCTTGCTGAATCATCTACCTTTCTGATTAGGGTCCTCATTCTGATTTTCCTGGGCCTACTTCTGGGAGCACAGCTTGTGTGGCTCTCATTAGGAACAACCAGCTCATTGTTGCAAATGCTGGTGATTCACGGTGTGTCATTTCAAGGAAGGGTCAGGTATATTCTTTGTCCTTTATACCTTCAAAATATTTTTGACAGTTATTAAGGATCTAAAAATAAAGCAAACTTGTACTTAAGCTTGTTGGCTTTTGAGGGATAAACATTTCATGATCTTTGATGTTGTACAGGCATACAATTTATCAAGAGATCACAAACCAGAGCTGGAGGTTGAGAAGGAGAGAATTCTAAAAGCGGGCGGCTTCATTCATGCAGGACGAGTGAACGGAAGTTTGAACTTAGCAAGAGCAATTGGTATAGAGATTTTAACCTGAAACCAAAAGACTTTTTCCAGGGACAGTTTTGTTGAATTTCTTGTTGTCTTATACAGGGGACATGGAATTTAAGCAGAACAAATTTTTACCTGCTGAGAAGCAAGTTGTAACTGCAAATCCAGACATAAATATTGTTAGTTTCCATTATGCCTCTTTTTATTTCTTCTTGTTCTTTGTCTTTTCAATTGTTTAGTGCCGAAAAAGAGTTTATTTAACAATATGAAAATTCTTGTGCATATCCGCTGTTTCTCTGTCTTTATATTTGTTGTGGTCTTATTTCAGATTCACCTCTGCGATGACGATGAATTTATTGTTCTTGCGTGTGATGGAATCTGGTGAGTTTGTGTATTTGAGTTCACGATGCTATTTTCCTGTGTTCGTATTGATGGTTTTCTCATCTTATTAGCAATAAACACCTGCTTTATGTAGTTGGTGGTGACTATATGTAGGCGATAAGGAAAAAGCATTGGGTTATTGAAGTCTAGGGTTAATGAGTACTTAAAATAATTGGTAGAAAGGAATATTTGTTTGATAAGAACCTTTGGGATGGACTTTTACTTGCCATAAACCTAGCAAGGTTATAAATCTATTTTTTTTGAAAAAAGATATTTGGTTTAATATCATTTTGCTTATGCCGAAGGAGCAATTATTAACGGATCTTACTGCAGAAAAATGGCATCAAATGTTCTGAAATTGTAGTTATCTTTTAGGGAGCAAAATTTGTAAATATTAATGAGTGGGTTCCATTTAATAGATACTTGATACCATATACCCAAAATGGCAATCTCTTATTCTGTAGCCTAATTCGATGAGGATCTTGTGAAATGCTTAGTTAATCGTATGTACTAGTAGTTAATGATCTTGATTCTTTATTGTAAAAACTGATTATTCTGGGTGAAGGATGTGACCTTGAATTGGTCTTCTTAATTTGATCATTGTTCAAATAGCATCCTTGGGCTATTTATTGTAAAAACGTACTTTTAGTGTGGGTATATATTTATAGGCGTGCCTGAATAAATCATGTTATTGATACAGAAATTCATCTTGAGTTGTTTTCTTTTAGGGATTGCATGTCAAGCCAGCAACTGGTGGACTTCATAAATGAATATATAAATGTGGTAAACATGATACGTGATTTTGGTGTATTATTATCTAGTTAATTACCGCAGCCTTTTTCGTATGCTTATTTATAAATATATGATGATGCAGGAATCTAGTCTCTCAGCAGTATGTGAAAGAGTTCTTGATCGCTGTTTGGCACCGCCTACACAAGGGGGAGAGGGATGTGACAATATGACGATGATCCTAGTGCAGTTCAAGAAATCAATTAATCCTCCTGTTACAGGGGCAGAGTATTCATCTTCCAAACCACAGGTAGATGAAACTACAGAAACCGAAACAAAATGAACAGCAGAAGAACATGTTCCTGCTGGTGAAATTCCCTACCAATGCGTGCATGTAAAGCCCTTGTGTTATTCCCGAACCTTCTGTAAATTTGGCATAATTGCTGTCCATTGACTTGTTTTCGGTTAGACAGAATGTACTTTTGTGTAGATTTAATTGGCAGCAATAAGAAGTGTTGGAACAATCCTGTAAAGAGATAGTTTTTGATTAATTTCTTTCATCCCATCTTGAATATCCTCAAAAGGCGTAGATCTTATGTTGAGATAGTCTTGGTATGAATTTTGTCTAGGGCTTTGCTCCTTAAAATTTGTTTTACAATGTAGTCCTAAAGTATTGGAGTCACAAAGGCTGGAAAGGAAAGAGCACGTCCAACATACTTGTAGCTTGTAATTTTTGACCTAATGTTTTCTTGCCAAAGAATGTTTTGCCCTAAATATGTTATGTGCTTGTGATAACATTGAACTGTTTTACATGCAGAGTTTCAGAAGTTTGCCATGATGTTTGGAAGGTAATTCTGTACTACAATTTTTTATGGAGATTTTAAGAATTAAGATCTCTCTCTTTTGCTGTGACAGTGTAGTTGCACAAGATTTTATATTATTATTCAAAAATTTTATTGCTATCCTTATTGTTTTAGTCATGTTTCCAAGTTAATTATAAATGTTCATACTATAAACATTTAATACAAATGTTTGTTATACTACTTAATAGTCTCATTGTCGATTGAATTTGATCATGTTTGTGCAATTTTTTTGAATTAAAACAAGTTGACCAATTTGGTTTCACGAGATCTTTAGCAACTACTTGATTGAGATTCCTTGTAATATTCAATCCTGCCCTTCCCTAAAAGAACTATTCTTTTTTTTAACGATTGTCTTTATTATTGTTTGGATCGGACACTTGAGTGGACGAGATCGTAATTTTATTTAAATATTATTTTATTTATGATTTATTATTATTTAGATAAAAAAGTGAGTTAATTGACTCAATCGTGTATTGGACTACAGTTTACTCCTCATGTAGTACTTAAAGTCAGCACTTATAGGTAGGGGGTCAGGGCACGCCGTATCGTTTCCAAGATAAGTATATGGATACCTGAAAAGCTGCACGTAATCGCAAAATTGACACACATCAGGTGTGGTACCCGCTAAAAGCGAATCAATAATATATATATAATATTAAAAATATTAATTTAAATTTTATAATTGATGAATGGATTAATTGTTAATCACTTGAAAGTTAAATTCTATAATAATAAACATTATTTTTGTTGCACTAATATAAATATAGAGTGCCTAGTCTTATCCAAAGCAAAATTAAGAGGTAATATCTTTTAAAAATAAAATGATTATTATATATCTTATAAAATAAAATTACATAAAATGTACTATTACTAAAAGGGTTAATAAGAGTCTATTGAAAATAAATAAAACAAAAAATATAATATAAATATTTTTATTTTTTCAATATATATTATAAAAAGAATGATGAAATTCACCTATAAATGAACTAAAAATGTGTAGATGGCATGTTTAATTGTTTTTAGAGTAGACTAAATTTTTTTAAATTTATAAATCTAAAAAATAGTCAAAACAAAAAATATATATATATATTGAGTCATATCGAGTGACTCCTCAAAATCCAAACATATTGGCCATATCACAGTACACATCGGCAATATAAAATTTTGTGGGTCATAAATAATTCGTCGATAACACCATAATTATTAAAATTTTAAATTTTTTTATCATAACCAAGTCATTAATCAAATTTATAAGGTTCTAGAGTAACTAAGTTTTTACCATTTTGTCATTATTTAAACAATGAATATATGGTTAAACTTTCACCGCTTTATATATCATGAACATCAAAATATTAAATTGGTTAAAAATTATAGTTATCTAAAATATTTCCCACTTACAAAATATTTAATATTTCAACCATTCAAATTATGGTAATTTAGTATTACAAATTAGAAAATAAGTAAATAAAAAATCTAAATTAAGTAAATTTATCAAAGTGATACTTAGACAATTAAAAGTTTCAATATTAATGTTGATGAAATGAGTTTTATAGTTAATGCATAAAATAACTAAACAATATTCAGTTAAATCAATTACGGTAGAAATTTGTACATCTACCGGTTATATTTAACCAATTTCTTATGCATTGCATAAGTTCTTTACTATTTTTGTTTTATTTAATTTAAAATATTTAGTAAATCTATAAATCAGATAACCATTTACAATCCCACTCACACGGTAAATACTCATGTCCGCCACTTTCATGTGACCATGTATGTCCGATAGGTTTGGCCAAACATTTTTTTCACGAAGAAAAAGATTGTTCATGGTCAGATTTCTCAAGTTTATAGTGTCCATATCCATCTAGACTATTCTATCTGGTAATAAATAATAACAATTAGTCTTTTAAAAAATATCTTTTATGTACTAGTTTTATTCACTCATGTAGTGCAATTGGCTCTAAGAGAGAACCATGCAAAAACTTTTTGTTGTAATGTTTGCAGCTAGTATACTCAACAAATTATGAAAGTAAACTATATAGTAACTAGCTTTAGCATTACCAACATTAATTCATTTAAAAGTCAACATAATAATACTTCATTTAGCTTTAAAATATTTTATGTTTTGTAGTTTCTATGCGATTACTTAGTAGTTTGATTTTTTTTCTCAATATATTTGAATCACTTCTTGAGAATTATTTAGTAGTTTTGAGTCGTTCTCGAAGTCTTTGAATTGATTTAGGTGGTAAGTTATTAATTAACAATTTTTTCATTAAAATTATTAATTTGTTGTTGAAATTTTAATCTCTTTGTATGGCTATAACAACATTTTTTTAAAAGAAAAAAGATGTAAGTTTATATCGAATATGACATGTTATGTTAGTCATGGCTCTTTACTAATAATTTACTATCTTCCTATTATCTGATGAACAAGATGATGTTTAGATATATGAGAAAACTGAAGTGTTTGTATAACAACCTAACAAGATTAAAAGTTGAAACACAACATGACAATGGTTTATTCCTATTACTTAAAATTCTTATTACATGGTTCTCTCTTAAAGCCTAATGCTTGATCCAGAGTTAACTCTATTTATCTTGGTGACATAAAAGATCTAAAACCTCCAAATCAATTTCCAGAATTAACCCATGGTATATGTGGGGGTGGGCAAGTTGATAACAGTGCTCTTGACCTTTGTCATCATATTGATGCTGTTGGTGATACCCTGTGACCCTATTCCACTGTCTTTTAAACCCTGAAAAATTTTAGGGTTTGAACTTTGAGGGGTTGTTTTGTAAGAACAGAAGAAAATGGCTGCCTTGAAATGCATTGTTAACCTGTTAACCTACCTGGAAGGGGAAATGATCCGGCCCGCGAGCCGGAGCTGAGTTTATCTGAACTGTTCCAGTTTCCATGGCATCACTAATCAAAATTGCTTTGTTGATGTCTCGAGTGAAGACACACCCCTACAATTTGGAAAAAATTGTTAGCCAAACGTAGATTCGACCTTCTCGAAAAAGCTCAGGCTGTTAAGGAGGAGAGTCCTCCAATATTTGTTTCACGAAGATAATAGTTCAACTATAAGGATCGGCTTGGTTATGAAAGTTTTTGTTGATTAAGAGCAAGGAAATCTTAATGTATGCCAATACAGAAGAATGTTATCATATCAAAACATGTTTCCCTTTCCAGGCCAGCTTATATCAGAAAGTGATGTACCTGCAAGCCAAAGTTGCTAGCATTGCAGTGGTGGATTGCTTCTTCAACAGAGGTGACTCTGATGACTGGTAGCACAGGACCAAATGGTTCTTCCCATGCAATTCTCATTTCAGGTTTGACATGATCCAACAACAAGGGCCAGATGAGATTGCCCTCCCTCCTGTACTCTTGACAGAAAGTAGCACCTTTCTGCTTGGCGTCCATCACCAATCCTTCTATAAAATTCGCAGACGATTCTGATACAACTGGAGTTATGTCAGAATCATCTTCAGGTGAACCTACAGTAAGCTTTGCAACTTTGGCATTAACCTTCTCCACAAGAAGATCAGCTATGGACTCCATGACCAGAACAGCCTTGACTGCGGTGCATCGTTGCCCACTGCATAAACGCTACACATTTAGCTAAGAGTTTAGTGTCAATGCATTTGCAAGGATTTCATTGATCTTTTATGGACCTGTATGAGAAGCCTCCTTTAACAATATTGCTGGCCACAAGATCAAGATCAGCATCTTCAAGTACAATGCATGCATCCTTACCTCCAAGCTCCATTTGAAGAGGGATCATTCCAGCTTTCTTTGAGATAGCAATTCCGGTGTCCCCGCCAGTGAAGCTACGGCAATCATGTACATGATTATATGGCTATCAATTGAATTAACAATCACTAAGGAAGGTGATTGTTTTTCTCTAATCAACCAGCAATCACTACCTAATGCAGTTGACTCCAGGATGCATTGTGAGGAAATCACCAATCTCAGAGCCCTTTCCTGTAATACAGTTGATAAGGCCTTTTGGAAAACCTGCTAAATGGAAGCAATGCACCATGTGTAAAGCAGCAACCGCTCCCTGCCAAAAACAATTTCAACACATTGATGGTATTGAAAACAAGACAAGCAGAAACAATTCAACTTGGTTGTGAATTACGTTGTGACTGTTACCTGAGTAGGTGGTTTGAGCACAATGGAGTTGCCAGCAATCAGTGCAGGACCAATTTTGGAAACGGCCAGATTGACCGGGTAGTTGAATGGTGGAATTGCCAATACCACACCAAGAGGAACCTACAGTTAGATATGGCAAAGTAATAGAGAAACACAACTTACAAGAGCCTTACAAGGCAGTCAAAATGCACAATGGCAAATGATAGAATCATGGTCTTCTTCTGTAAGATATAAAATTGTCTGGGTACATTGACAAAGAGGAATAACATTTGTAGAGTAAGACGAAGAAGGGGAAAAAGGGTACTGTCAATTCCTCTCACTCCTTCACCGATCAATCAAAAGTTCCTCTCTTACGCCTTTTGTATAACCAAGATATACAATTTTCATAGAACACCTGATCCCAGTTTAACAAAAGGTACCCAATTTACCTTGGACGTGAGACAGTATTTTGTTCTCTCGTTCCCAGGGAAGCTATCAGACACCAAGAACTTCCCTTCCCCAAGTATCCTCACACCTTCCTCCGCACAGTAAGACACTAGATCACCAGACCTCACCACCTTCACAAGCAAACATCGAAAAGCTCAAAAATCAAATAAAAAATAAACTCAGGAGCACTGGAAGGAGTTGGAATTGCGTGCTACTTCGGTGACAGCATCCTTAGCAGGCTTGGCAATTTCCTTAACCAAACACTCGGCTATCGGAGCTTTGTGCTCTTTGAGAATGGCCGCCGCCTTGTGGAGCAGCTCCGCCCTCTTCCACAGCGGCGTCTTGGCCCAACTTTTCTGTGCAAGCCTCGCGCTTTCCATCACCTCGTTCACCTCCCCCTGCGTACAAGCTACAAACCAACAAACCCAACACGACCATCTCAACAAACTCCCCAAACACCATATCCAACACAAGCCCAAAAGAAATCACAAACCTTGGACTTTGTAATGCGGCTTGCGGGTGGAAGGGTTGATGATGGAGACGGACTTGCCGGAGGAGGACTTTTTCCATTCGCCGTCGGCGTAGTACTTGTACACACCCCCGTCGATGATCTCCGCAAAAGCCCCCGTTCCCGCCATTGCTCCTCGCAAATCAAGGAAGTAACAACGTGGTAACAAGCAAAATCTAGAGCAACCCAAGTTGTAGTTTGATCCAAAGATTCTACCCAAGATCTTATATTGGTTGGTGAAGTGTCCGGTTGGATGGGAACGATTGAAGGCGAGGATGAGTGGCTATGAGTAGGAGAAAGTTGAGAGCCACAAGTGTACAGTGGTAACTGCTAACCAGTTTCTCCTTCAAACAAGAAGAGTTGATGTTAATTTATTGTACAAATTTTGTCAAACTTGGTGTCTGGAATCGGGATGTAGCAGGGAGTCTAAAAGCATGGAGGCTTTGTGGCTGGCTGGTGGCATGCCAAGTGGCATTCTTCTCACCTGTTGCTACTACTACATGGGTTTTTTGCTGTCACAAACCCAGAAACTACCATTGAGACGGATTTATTACCACTCTTACCATTCTCCTTATTTATGGGCCTTCCTATATATACCCCTCTTCTTCTACATTGATTCCTATATATAGCCCTCTTCTTCTACATTGATTCCCTGAAAAAGTGTCATGAATTATGTGATAATGACAAAAAATGAAGAAATTTTAAGGATCACCCAAGAAGCAATAGTGTAAAAAACTCATGCAAACAACATAAAAGATGAGTTTTTTTCCGCCAGGGATGAATCATGAGGTGTGTCTAGATGTTTCATGGGCTAATTCTAACAACAAAGCTTGAGATACGTGATCATGATTTAGTAGTGCTAGGACTAACTTAATTCTAAGCTTTTGTTGAAAAACTAAGATGCAGGACGATTGCATTCAATTAGCACGTCAAAAACAAGAAACTACGTATAGAAACAAATACTCCCTCAATGTTAAATCATGCACACAGTAAAAGATAACAAGTCTCCAAGGCGAAAAGGGGAACGAAGATATTAACCTACAATTTCTACCAAACAAGTCTCGTGTTTGAACGCTTTGCATATACATATCAAACAAACAACTATGAGACAGCTAATTGCTTGGAAAAAAACAAAACTATGAAACGGTCGCTTCTGAAATAATCCTGCTTTGTTGCACCTGGTTTTATAATTACCTGTATTCCTCATTTGTTTACGAGTCAAGTTTTTAACAGCCACTGGATTTCGTATTAGATGGTTGCTGAGAATACCCGCTTATGTAATCAGTATGAGTTAAGGCTTTCATAAATACTAAGAACTGAGCTTTTTGAGTGCCTAATTAGTTATTTTGAATAAGGCCTAAACTTTCTTATGGTAGGGCTCATGTACCATCATTGTGCCAAACAAAATAAACCCCCGTAAGTGGTGGGGACATTTGTTAAAGCTTAAAATGACAAACCCAATAGAGATGCAAACGTTTGTTAAACCCTAATAAGTAGCAAGCCCGATAAATAACAAAGAAGATCTAGTTAATTCCGGCCATAAATGACCGACTTGCTAAATAGCTTAATTACCTTACAAGTGCAAGAGAGCGTTTAGAATAGTCTCACATCATTAATAGACATTATAAGCCGGAACACCTTAGTAGCTAGCTAGTTATTTAGGATAAAGCTCAAATCTTTTTAACAAACGTCTATATATTATTTGTGTATTTAATTATTAGCATGGATTATAAGCTAAAAGAAAGAAATTTTAAGGATAAAATTTTTAAAGATAGGTGGATTATAAAATTTTAAAAAATATTAGTCTCGTATCAAAAATTTAATAAGGTAAATTTAATATATTTGTTGGTAAGGCTCCTCAAAGGTCAATTAAATTCAATTGGCTCATACTCGACTCAAAAAAATTGATTCGAAACTTAACTCGATATAAAACAAGTCGAGTCTGAGTTTTTACTTTTTCAATTCAGTTCGACTTGAAGTTCGATATTTTATATAAAAAATAAGATTTTTTACCGTATTTATCTTAACTTTTTTATACAAATATAATCAAATTATAAAAAGCCATTATATGATATCAATTTAAATAGAAATATGCATGATTAAACTATCTTTCATGCATAATTATATGATAACAATTTAAGTAGAAATATGCATGATTAAACTATCTTTCATGCATAATTGTGTCAAAGTTGAAAATTTTTAATTATAAATTAAACTTTAGTATGAATTATATGAAAAAAATACATCATTAAATAAGAAACAAGCTTGCTCTAAAACAAATCAACTCAAGTACTTATTAGCTCAACTTGAATTTAAAATCAAACGAGCAAAACTTGTGAGGAGTAAAACTTGAATTGACTCGACCGATGAGCACCCTTATTCATGGTTGCATGAATCAGAATCGGAATCAGAATCGGTTTTCCAGGGAATCGGAATTGGAATCGGAATCGGTGTGAATCTTTTAAGAATCGGTTCAGTTGAATCGGTCTACATCGATCATATACAAAAATTTGCCAACTCAGTACAGAAATACCTGAAATACATAATTATATAATTTCTCAACATAAATACACAAATTCAAATATTTATACAACAATCACAAAGGTATGTAATTATGACAATACAATGGTAGAGTCCAGCAATATGTTGCTTGAAGCGATATATCCATCCACTTATGGTTTTTCTGCAAAAGTTACAGATGACTTGCTTCTTAGATGCATCAAGTGGTGTGCCATATTCCCATCTAAAATCCATCTTCCCTGTGACTGATATCTCGAAATTTTGATAACTTCAAATGACTCTGTAGTTAAATTTGCAGCAAACTGAACACCAAGGCAAAGACAATTAACTGCAAAAACCGTCAATTACAGTTCCTAAAAACCCTAGCATATCAACACTAGCACACCAAAAAAATTCATCATCAATCAAACCACTACCAAGCAAATTTTCAAGACTTCCAAGCTATATTAGCACATCACAATTTGCACATCACGATTTGCACATAGCACATACTCGCACATCACAATTTACCGCACGCACAAAATTTCAATTTGGACATCACAATTTGCACTTCATATTAATCAATTAGAACATCATAGATAACAATTTGCACATCACAATATTCAATTTCAATAAAAAAATCTAAATTTACCCAAATTTTCGGTCGGAGGCGCGGCGGAGGGCGGAGCTAGAGGTCGGAATCGGGCGGCGGTGGCGTGGCCGGACGGAGCTGAGGTCGGACGGCGGTGGCGTGGTCGGAAGGTCGGGCGGAGCGTCGGACGGCGGAAGCGCGGCGGAAGCGTCGGACGGCGGAAGCTGAGTTCGGAATCGGGCGCAGCGTCGGACGGCGGTGGGGTGGTCAGAAGGTCGGGCGTAGCGTCGGACGGCAGAATCGCGGCGGAATCACGGCGAATCGCGGCGGAAGCGTCGGACGGAAGCTGAGTTCGGAATCGGGCGCAGCGTCGGCAGCGGAATCGCGGCGGAGGGCGGAGCTGAGGTCGGAATCGGGCGGCGGTGGCGTGGTCGGACGGAGCTGAGGTCGGACGGCAGAAGCGCGGCGGAGGGCGGCGGAGCGAACGCGGCGGCGGAATCGGGGGAGAGGGGTTTGATTTTAGGTTTTTAAAATCCAAATTACCATTTTACCCATGCTTAAATAATTTAATAAAAATCATACCTAGGGTATTTTGGTAATTTTGTAAAAACGATTCCGATTTAAATCGGCCGATTCTGATTCCGAGTTAAATCGGTCGGAATCGGCCGAAAATCGCCGATTCATGACCCGATTCGGGGCCGACCGAGTCGGCCCGAAATCGGATCGGCGCGACACCGATCCGATTTAAATCGGCCGATTCCGCACAAAATCGGCCGATTCGTGCATCCGAGCCCTTATTAGCTCGGGTATAACCGTGGCGGCGGACGATGCATCCTTATCCACCACCGATGTCCATCAAAAATTATTGCAAGCACATCCGTAGACGTGTCCATCATGGACCACAAAAATCGTAACCCATATTTGTACACCACGTGCATCAGTTATGGAGGCGAACCTGCACATTTCAGTAGATGTATCTAAAATTATATCTTTGTATTTAAAATATCTTATTAAATATATTTTAATAATTTTAATTCATTCTTAAGATATTATGACATGTAAAATATTTAGATGGCTAGTGAAGGCCGTTCTTTATATTCAAATATGCGGGCAAATGATTAAAACAAATCTTAATTGTAATAAAAATTAAAATAAATCATAATTATAATATAAATAAAAAAATCTTAATTATAATACAAAATTAAAATTTTTATTAATATAAAATAAAGAGTAATATTATAAAATAATTAGAAGACACATTACAAGACACATAATAGAAGCGTATTAAAAATTTTCAATTTTATATATTAATATAAATAGATTAATCAATCAATGTGCTTCAAGTTCAGTCAAGGGAATCAAACAAATTTAATTTAATATTTAATAGATTAAACAAAACCAATTGTATGTTCAGTAAAGTCAAACAAAATTAACTTTATATTTAACATAGCAAAAAAAAACTAAACTTTTTAATATAAAAGTAATTGTAGCCAAAAGAACGTGGTCACTGTCCAATTGATTATAAACGACATAAAATAAACTACCAACAATTAAGAAAAACAATAACGAGGATACTTACCTGAAACCCTCCAAAAATGGCAGAACATAAAAGATATAGAGAGGTTGACAATCGTCGAAACAAAATAAATATGTAAAAAGTTAATTAAACTTTTTTGATATAAGCAAACAATTCGGAACACTTCTTAAACCATGTCAATGCCGTCCAAATTATAAATGGTGGACATATTTTCATATTTTTATTTATATTTATATTCATATTGTTGGGTTTATCTCACATTGGTCGTAACGTTGTTAATGATTTGTATGCTTGTGATATGTATTGCAAATCCATTTTAAAGGCCCAAGGGCTTAAAAGTGATATCACAACCTAGGTTTGCCCATGCCAATTATAATTGTGTCTCCTTCATGGTTTCACCTAATAATTTAAGAAAAGGGTAGAGTTTCTAGTTGTGTTTTCTTCGTGAGTTCTAACTGATAATTTAAGAGGAAAGCAGAGTTTGTCAAATGGATGCCCTTTGATAAGTAGAGGAGATCGATAGACGATAATGATTTCGAGATTGTTAAGTGGATGCCCTCTGACAAGCAGAGGAGATTGACGGACGATAATGATTTTGAGATCGCCCTGGCACATAAAAGAGAGTTGCCTAACACATGAACATTAAAAAAAAGGCATATGATCCGGTAGTGAAAAAGAGAAAACAGGCAAGCTGTCCTGTATTTACAACAACTCTTTATGAATACCATCTTCTTCAATCAGCTCTGTTGTGCAACAAAGATGTTCGAAGAATCTCAGCAAATACAGAAGACAATAAACATTATTGAGATCTGCAAAGGCAGCACTGCAGCATCCTCATTCCTCGTAATAGCTTCAAACAGTATGGATCCCATAATTACAGAGAGAAGCCCTTATTTCCTGTTCTTTTGGGTCTTTTCCAGTGTGCAGAGGGAACAACCTTTGTCCTGGGTGTGGTTCTTTAATTCTCTATGCTTTTTCCACTTTATCCTCATTCACGAGGGTGGGCCTCCACTCTTCACCCAGTGTTTGTCCCTGGCGCATGGCCAAACCTGCTTCTTCAACTTCTTGCAATAAAGATTGTTGGCATAATTTCACTACAACGACCAGCATGAATACTGCAGAAATGCCATTCCTACTGTTTAGGGCCATAAATGGATGGAAATTAAAGGCTAGACGTGAACAGCTTGATGGTTTTGTTTTTACCTGCCCAGAGCCGAACAGCCAGTGAAGATAAGTTCCAAACCATTGTAAAAATAGCAGCTGCTACAACCTTCTTGTGGTTGCAAGAATCCCACGCTTCCCTGAGGTGTCTCATCCAGAAATTCACTGCAATTTCAAATCATATATCATTGGTGGTCATTCTGAGTTTTTACAACATCAGTCTATAGAATGTAGCAGTTTGTCTTCTTACCGTATGCAGCCATATGAGATGAATAGGCGTGATAAATTTTTGGCAAGGTGAATACTCCAAAAAAAGCTGCAGAGAAAAATCCAAGTCCTCTGAGACATTGACAGGTACCCATATCCAGAATTTCTTATCTTTTAGAGTCAGAGCTGTAGAACTAATTGTTGCTTGTGATGAGATGTTCATTGTGAATTAGGGAAAATCTCACCAATTCTAGCCATGGTCCACATCGAGATGGATCCTCCATAACGAGCTAAAACAAATAGCCCCACTCCTAACTGCGGTTTCCTCGCAGAAATTGAGCAATTTATTGATAACAAAAATCATAGTCTATAGGAAGGGAAGATGGAAAACTATAGCTACCTTCATGGTGGTTGCAGGGTCCCCAGAGAAGAAGCTTCTGAGGTTCAAAAGGAGCTCATTAAAGTAAGGTAGAATCACCTTTACCAACCTAACGGCTTCAGCTTCACTGACCATGCACCCATGGTAACTATCTCTGATGTCTGTACTTACCCTGCTCATTCAATCGTCAAGAAGGTGGAATGAAAGGATAAGATTCCAAAGTAGTCAGTGCAAGAGGTTGTTGGACTTTACTGTGAACCTTTCGGTGCAGTGGAGTAAGTCAATTACCTAAGGATGTATGTCTGTTGCATGAACCTTACAGCAAGACAAATCAGTCCACAGTAGGAAACGGCAGAGGTGAAGCTGCAGAACACCAACTCTTTCAACGTAATCATCAATGGTTTTGCGACAATGGGAATTAAAAGCAAGAATTGATCATCACATGATCACCTAAATTGAAGTTCCTTCATATAGGCGGATGAAATTAACATAAATGTTCCAAATCCAAACACTAGAGATGATCTGGATGCGTCTCTCCACATGAATAAATCGACTAACAAGAAGAAAGCAACACAGAACAGATACTGAAACAGAACAAATGATTCGAGACAAAACTTATGTAGGTCGAAGTCAAAGAGTTACAGATCATTCCCACCCAAATTCTGAAACCGGCTTTGAGTTTCCAAAACGCAGTAGTCTGGAGCTGGAACTAGATAACATTTGACAGAAAAAGAAAAAGAAGAGAAATTTGAACATCAATCATGTAGAAATCAGAGCGCCTGCTCATTGAAGTTGCAAACTATGGAAGTTGAGAGAGATCTTACTTGATGGCAGCGTGGTGACCTCCTCATCAAAACGCTTCTTCTTCTCCGCATTTGGCCAATTGGGGTTGTTGCCAATCGGCCGCAAGAGAAGCAACTTCTCTTCCTCTTCTTCTTCTTCAACATTTTCTGCCTTGGTAGCGATCGAATCAACATTTTCGACAAATGGAACAATCGGGAGCGTCTCTTCGTCGTCTTCAACAGCATTTCCATCAACCTCTTTCACATCTACCGTTCCCATCTCTTCCTCATCTTTCTTCTCGCCTTCGCAGGCATCGGACACCACCTCCTCCCCCGACCCAACCCGATCCTTCCCACCTCCACCGCCACCGGTATCACGCGATCTCGAAACGTCGGACCTGCTCATCCTCAACTTCACTGGCGCCTTCTCCCCTTCGGGATGCCGCCGCTTCCTCCCCTCCTCAAAAAACACGGCACCTCCTCCTCCCTTGATCGTCACCTCATCCGCCTTCGCCTTCCTATCCCGCACTACCCCAGTCATACGGCCGCCGCGTCTCCCCCGCCCTGCCTCCATTCTCACGCCGACTCGCCGGCGACGATCGCCGGCCTCAATGAGGTCGGGTCATGTTCTTGTGAGCTGAAACGAGCTGGGGAGGGATCCGAATGGGAATGGGGATCTGCGCCGCCATGTGGACGACGGGGCGATTCTCCGGCGGCAGCGGGGATATAATACGGTTTGTATTTTGTGTACGTTGTCTCGTTCCTCTCCTGCACTTTCGCGTCGAAAAATTTTTACGTACGCCGCTCGTGGATAGGGCTCGGCTGGGCACGTTCGGGTCGTATAGTAGATAACCGAGCCGAGCTCAATTTGTTGGTCATGATCCGGGCTCCGCTCGGCTCGTGAGCTCAATGGGCTCAAACCGAGCTCATTTTATATATTTTTTAGATTTTTTTTCTTAATTTTTTTAAATTTCATTAACTCGCTAATTTTTCATAACTAATATTCATTAATTTTTATTTTACAAAAAATATCAATATACGACTATAAATAATTCAAAGAAATAAACTTTCTTCACTAAAAAAATATGTAAAATTACGTTATAATAGTATAAATAAATCCAACTAGGTTGACACTTATAAACCTACACATACTCATGTACAATTTCTTCTCCCCTTTGTGCTAATCATTACTCTTGATGATACTAATTATTTAGGGCATAGTGAATTCAATAGGATCCAAAGCTAATATACTTCGGTTTTTCTTTATAACCCGACCACTCGTGCTAAATGTCAATTTGACCGCTACGATTAACATAGGCGGGGTTAGCAAGTCCTTCGCCATGACACTTAGGGTAGGAAAAGTAGTTGAATTAGTTTTTGACCATTCTAACACATCAAGATTGCCCCTCTCCTCTAGTTAAAAAAATATTCAATCATAAATATAACATTCCAAGTCGTTTGTACCATCGATGAGAGTCTTTTCTTCTTGATCCCATATTGAAAATAGAGGTTGAGTAATTGAACTTGATGCATCCGAAGAAAACCAATGACCTAAATTTCTATAATAACCATATCTTTGGTCATAGGCTCTACACATATTTTTTAAGCCATCTCTTACATATTTCTCCTTGATTACATCATCATTTTCATTAATACATATGTTCATATAAAAATATTTCGTACTAAATAATGCAACTTTAATTGTCAATCTAGGATCCACTACCAATGCCAACAAAGGAAGCAAAGATAATGATTTCCAATATTTTTTAAATTTTGTCCCCATTGGTATAATAAATATATCCAATAATTTATAATTCCTATATTTTGCAAATTGTAAATTTATTTTAAATATATAATGAACTAAAAAAACTTTTAAAAAATCCATCATAAGTCTAGCAATATGAAAATCAAACTTGATCTAAAGTAATATTTGAATCCATACAAAGAAGATCAACTTAAAATATTAATGCCTCATTATACCCATAAATTAATTTTATCATTAGGTAAGTACTATTTTACCTATGTTTTGTATCAATATCATATTTTTTGGCCTTAATCCTGGACCACTAGCACTAATACGAAGCAAAACATCCTTAAACCTACCAATATATTCATCCGACATTTTAAGTCCTTAAACAATTAAATAATAATATGTTTACTACATCTAAAATGAAAAATGGAAGGAAATGGTAACCTACCAGTTTAAAAATAGTTTCAACCATTTTATCATTATTTGAAGCATTATTTAATATTATACAAAAAGTTTGATCATAAATATTTAAACATCACAAAACATCTAAAAAATATAGTAGTCATGTTAATGCCGAAATGTGGATCTTCTAATATGTTAAAAGCAATGAGTCACTTTTGTAAAATCCAATTGTCATTGATAAAATGTGCACAAATACCAAATATCCAAGATGTTGCGTACTTGTCCACATGTCCATCATAAATGAAAAAAAGCCTTTGTGAGTATGAAATAGGTTTGAAATAGTGACTCGAAAAGAATCAAAGTCTTTGATCACAACACCTCAACTAGTATTACGGGGGTATCCTGGATTAAGATATTAATTCCACTTGATAAACTATGGATTTTCAGAAAAAGAAAACTATAATTTCATGCAAACAATCATTTTTATTAATTTAGATCTCATCATTTTGGGAATTAATGGAGAATAAGAATAACTCTCAACACCAATATTACTCTAGTTCATAAATATGCTAATTAGTTTAGGATCATTTGACCCTTTTTTTAGCACATTTTTGGCATGTTGAGTGAGAGAAGATATGTTGCCATGAACAATAACTAAAGATAAAGAATAATACTTCCATTGTACTTTTTTTTTGCTACCTCATCGATAACTTGATCAAAATGTTCTGATATGCTAGATTGTTTCCACTTTGATTTGGCCTTGATCGCAGTGGTCGAAGGGGTCTCATCGTCTTGGGAAACATCACCTTGAAGACCTTCGTAGATAACATAATCCAACGCTAGACCATGTTTGTCCACATCGCCACCATATTTAAATTCATGGATAATATGGATGATGTCAATTTGAGTTTGAGACATGACCAAAGTGAAAAAGTTTTAAAAAAATTGAGATATTTGAAAGAATGAGAATTAAAGAGTTTAAAAGAATCAATAATTCTTTAGGAGTGGCTTCTATTTATAGAGCAGGTTGGGTAAGATTTTTTTAAATGTTAATTAACAAAATAGAGAAAGAGCTCTCTCATACTCCTCAAGTATTGTTCAGTTCTCCCAATAGCTCCCAAGAGAGCCGTTGCTCTCCTCAAGTGTCGTTGGGCTCTCCCAACATTATGGGTAGCCTAACAGGCTTAGCCCACTTAGCCTAGTGGGATAAGCATCATAATTTAATAAAAAAAATGTTGGGCTCTCGGCGAGAGCATAACCCGAGTTCGAGCGGAGCCGAGCCGAACCGAGCAAGTCTCACAAAACAAAAGCTCGACTCAACTCGGGTGTTATGTTTAAGCCGAGCCTGGCTCGGTTGCCATCCCTACTCGTGGATGCATATTTGTGCTATTCTGTATTCAATATTTGTACATGCAACGATTAGAAAGGTGACCAACCTGGGAAAGATTATAAAATAATAATATTAATTTGAATTTCAGACAATAACATTGGCTGATTTGAAAGATGAAATATCGTATTCGTAATAAAATAAGGACTGAAATTCATTATGATATGAGTAATAATCTCTCGGAAGGCCTTATATGTAACATAGTTGTCAGACCAAATGAAAAGTAAGGAAGCTATCATTTATTAAATATCTTAAATGATAGTTTAGAAATTTCATTAATAAATAAGTATTACCACTCATTCATATTGATATCTAGTTACTTATTGAGTCTACATCCAACGTCGACGCTAAGAACCCACGATTGAATAATTTTATCATATTGTTTTGGTTTTAATTGTATTGATGCGAATACTAAAATTAAAATTCATCCAAATAATTCAAAATAATTTATATTTACATTCTAGGCAGATTTGAAAGTCCTCGATCTTGTATATTTACTAAAACTATTGCATATAAAAGCTTTAATTTTTTTATTTAAGGTATGCTTCGTTGTCTTGAAATTACATAAAAAACTATAAAAATTGGAGGTCACAAATTTTCTTCTGTTAAGATACCTTAAAATTTTGTCAAAAATAAATTTAATTTTAGTCAAAGTAAATCTATTTAAAAATGTTATAAAACAATATTTTATTATAAAAAATAAAAAAAATTAGGAAAACTTTTGAGTAACAGGCACATGTACACATGGGAATGAATATTTTATTTTTATCTTATTTTCCTACTATATTAACATGCAAAAAAAATTTTAATTTTCATAACAATATATTTTATTACATTTCTATTTCATATAATTTTTTTCATCTAAACTATTTTCATGTCAACCAAACATACCCCTCAAATAAAAACCATTGTTATACAACTCGATGAATAAATATATATAATCTATTATATAATTCATTAAAAAAATGTCTGAACATTTTATACATATTTTGTTCCGATGGCAGTAATTAAGATATTAATTATTTTAATTTCCTAGTTCATGTTTCGTTCACAACGCAGGCCCAACTTAAAGAAGCAAGCTTTTATCTTATGCAAACAATTTGAGAATGGAGCACAGGTGGTGAAAATAGGGGCGGCGCACATACGATCCGTCATAATTTATTGTGGATAAAGCAAATTACATGTAGCTTAAAAAATAAGATTGCCGGTAGCTTGACGACAATCTCCAAATCCTACGGTCAATCTGGATTTTCTTTTTTTCACTTAAAAAATCTTAAAAGTATATTTATTGCTTTGAAAAAAATATTTTTTTATTTATAAGAATTAAGTCATTTATCGATTTTCCAAGCTTATACCTAATCTTACTTGTGCATAAATTAATTTCTTTGGCAAAAAAAATAATAACAATACATGATTTTTAGTTATAAAAACCACTAGACCAACATAAATTAAGGTACCATATGTCTATATCAACATGGCATGTAGAAATGTAAGACTTCAAATTTTAAATTTTCTTCATTAGTTAAAAGTTCACAACACATGATGAAGAGGGTTTTTGTTTCTTATAAAATTAGATCAAAATTGATTATTCTATAAATTTTACAGTGATTGCATTGGCTCTCATGTAAAACGAGGCAGCCATGGAAACCCAAATTTCAACAGGCCTGTAATGCATCAAACTCTGCAATAATCTTATCAGGATAATGCCCAAATCACAAATCACTATTCTGCTCTTACCCAAAAACAACTTTGCTGCAACCAAAGCACCAGATTTTTATATTTTATTTTATTTTATATCATTTTTATTATTTTTTATATGCAAGATCTCTCTAGGGTGTGAACTTTAGTGGTCTTTCCACCTCCCCATGCGATCATAGCAAAGCTACAGCATAAGATGGACCCAGCTTCTTCCAAACTGAAGTAAAACCAGACCTTTTCCTTTTTTTAAAGTGGTAGCACACAAGATTGGCTGCCTAACCTCTTCCTCTTGAATTTACATGAGTGATCTTTTGTAGTCTTTACTTTGTTATAACTACTATCCTACTGCACATTTTCTGGAACCTGTTACCTCTCAATGAAGCATCATGTCAAGTGGATTGGTTTGTAACAACTATGTACAAGACCATTGTGATAAATTTTTTGCATAGGCCATTACCACAATACTTAACAGGATAAAAACATGACATCAAAAGAAATTCTTCATCACTTGTGATACTATGTTGAAGCAGATATCATGGAAGAATTTTCAGGATTATCAAAATTTATATACAAACTTAACATCGAGGAGTCCCCATCGGAGGACTACTCTCTACCCATTATATTACAGGTAAAACAATGCTTGATGTAAAAAAATGTACAAAGAAAAAGAAGGGCAAAAGCACAAGGAATTTAAGATCAACTTGTGCTGCCTTAAACCCCTCATATTATATAATATATACAAATTTTGGGGAAAATAAGTATGACAAATAAATATGAAATGAGAAAGAATAAGCTAACCTGAAACTAGCCTACAATGTCACCCTCTTCAGAGACTGATACACTGAGATGATCCCGGCTAGTAAGCGTATGGTAGAAGTACATCTGCTCCTTCAAGACCAGACAAAAATGCAGCTGCCTGCTGCATATAGCAGATAAACCCACCATCAGATAGAGCTCAAGGGTAAATTAGATTGTAATAGTACTTGAGAACACCTACCCAATTAGATACAAATAAACTCCTTCAGCAGGCTTCAGCTTGAAGGTGTTTGAGCAAAAGCCAACCACTTGAGGTTTCATTGAGCACTATGAAATTGTTATCTGTGGTTACTCCCCTGACATATCTCTCTCCCCGTCTCAAATGAAACAACTAATCCTTGTCTAGGTTGGAATGGAACTGGGATGCCTTCATACTTTTAACTTACTTGATGCTAGTAAGTCTTTTCAGCGGAGATTGTAACAAATTTTCCAGTTCTTTCTTTGGGGTACTGATCTTCATCTTCTCACTTTCCGCTTCCTTCTGAGCTTTCTTCTTTTCAAGCTCAAGCTGCTTGCAGTTTTCATCATGAGCTCGTGCAAACATTTTTACAAAGTTGAGAAGGGTAGAAACAACTGCAATGAGACATGAATAAGCAATCAGTATTTCAGAAACAGCTAAAATATATCTGACATTCCGGTTTTACATGCGGGAGATACACAAAGACCATGAACATTTTTCTCAAGCAATCGCCCATGCTTATAAAATGCAATTGCCTTGTTGTTTATGCAAGCACCCTTGATTCAAATGTGAAAGCAATCAACTGACGGTGGAAAATCTTTGCCACCGCTTCCAGCAGGCTGGGATAAGGTGTAGATAACGTTGACAATGCCAATCTTATTGCACAGACTGGTGCTTCATTTTTCTAACCATGATTTAGCTCTTCAAAAGGACATTCAAGTTGCCTACCTAGAAATTTAAAGCCTCAGCAGTTGGTCTGTAGAAATTCCATGACACTAAACTCTTCATGAGTCCTCTCCAAATCATTATCATCAAACTATTATGCTTATCTGACCTTTAAGCTAACAGCAGATTACGGCTTAGATGTTTGACATAAGCTGTTCTTTTAAATATTACATGAATATCTGATAGCCAAATTTCCTCCTCAGCCACTATGCAATATAAGATTAGAGACAACTACACAAAGAATGAGATTATATAGACAGTAATAGAGTGATCCAATGAGCTAGTTACAGAGTTACTTGTTCCAGTTTGCTTAGTTTTTCCATGTGTCATTTTATCAGTTCATAAGCAACACAATTCGGCAATTTTGAAAGGTCAGGATGTTTAGATATATCTTTTCTTATGTCAGCCTTAAAGATAAAAATTATTTTTAACTTTAATTGTCCAAACCAAATGAATCAGTGAAAATGCTGCTTTCATTCCAATTTCTAATTACAGCATGTTAACTTCCTTCATACTAAAAAAATATGTAAGAACCAAAAGTGAGCCAGAATAAACCTTGCTCAAATGTGACATCGGGCTGGATCTTCTCCAAAATAAATAGCAAGTGCATCAGCATTCCGACCCTGCATCATAACATTATACTAAGAGCTTAGAAAATGGAGCTAAGAGCATATAAAACCAAGATACTGATCTAGTCCATATTTTTAGAAATTACACGCCTACCATGGAACCATTTGCATTGATGTAAAAGAAAATGAATTATCCTGATCAAAAAGATAGTGGTGCTTCCACCAATTACTGATAGTCAATATTGAATATACTGTTGCATGTACAATATATGTCCATGTTTCACAACTAACACTACAATTATGCAATCACTGATTTTACGTAACATCAATGTTAAAAAGAAAGGAAATAAAAATCATACCACACATGAATAAAGAGATGTCAAGGATCTAACTTCAGCTTCCGCTAATAACAAGAAAATCTTTCAACATCTGAACAACAAACACCATCTCTTAGACTAATAGGAAATTGACAAGAAGAACGAATTCAACATCTGAACAAAAGACACTAATACAAAACCTTATTTTTATGTACCTTACAAAATGTTTGAGACACTGGCCCATCATTCTCAGACGCTGTAAGTTCTTGTTCAACTTTTTCCAGTCCTTTGCTTATTGCTTGCATCTCTTCAGCCAAAGATTTTAATTGTATCTGGGCAAGAGATAAACAACTAAGTTCAATATAACATATAAATATTCATATTCAAAAGAAATCAGTCATTGAAACTTGATACCTTAGAAGCAGCTTCTAAGCTAACAAGGTCTTTGTGAAAATCTAAAAGTTCTGGCAACTTCTCCACAAGAACCTATTACATGTTTGGAAAGGTCGAAAGAAGCAAATAAATGTATGGAAACTGAAAATCAAATGAACTTGCCCCATCCAAAATTGAGATAAAGATGACATATCACTTTAAGATACTTTCAATAACAAATGCACCTTGCACAGATAATGCATAAGAGTCATCTTATTATTTCTTGCACGTGTATCAGTCAACTTGAGAAGACTATCCAACCTAAAGCCAACTGCTGAACCTGCAAGTAAAATTTGTCCTAGTTAAATTTCCAACAAATGAAGCCCCCATGGAAAAAGGAATAAGAATGTGAACATAAATAAGCTCTTTTAAAGAAACAAGTTGATCCAACTGCTAATTGGAATTTATTTGCTCTGGAGCAGATTGAGTGTGGCATTTCAGGAAACCTTAGAGGCAATAAGGATTACACTGACAACATGATATTTTCTAAAAAGACTAGGCATTCTAAGTTCTGCAGCATCGCATATTCTTATACAATTTTCTTAACTAATATATGAACCTCAAAATTACCTCTGGCAGTTCCCTGATTCAAGGCATTCCCAAGAGAAAGAATAGTTTGCATAATTCTCTTCAATTTAGCAGACGTCCTAATCTGATCAGGCAAAAATGCCGAAAAAAATCAATTAAATATTCCAAGAGAAAATAAAGATTTTGAAAAAGATGAAGTAACTCGCCTCCCCTGCTGCTGAATTAATCAGGTTAAGGCTATTGCTAAGGTCAGAAACCTGAATTGACCATATACCCACTCATCAATTTATTTCTAACACTCATTTAGATGGATCAAAATTGTCTTTCAATTAACAGGTCTTACCTGGGAGCGGAATTGGATTGTAAATGAGAAAACCCTGAGCTTTGCTTCTACACGCGGTACTTTCATCAACTCAAGGAAGAACTATTAAAAAAATGCATTTATGTTAGTTGATGCACTCAATAGAAGAAAGAAAATGAAAAGAAGCAATAAGGACACTGCACTCTTTGACCATCAGGATTTGACTAACCTGTTCACATTTCCCTAGATTTTCTTTATCACCGGAAAAACCCTAGCAAATTTAGCAATGACAAAGTTACATAGAAACAATTTAATTGATAGTAAATTTTATCAACTTTAAAAAATTGATACCAGTTAGTTAAAAAAATTCTTTTTTTTTTTTTGGTAACCAGATCCAGTGCTCTGATTACAATAGACTCCCTTGTTGACAAAGCCATCAATGTAGAGTCGCAGATCAAAGTCAACAAAACAAGCATAATAAGCACATGACAATCATAAGAAAGATATATACGCAGTTCTACACTGCTAACATAACAGCTACCTTGAGCAACTCCATTTCTTCCTTTGTTGGACAAAATTTTATAAGATTATCAACTTGGTCCCCATCTAAAACTGTATCATCCAATGCCAGAACCGAGCCCTGTAAAAATGTGCATAATGGCCACAATAAATATGTAAAGGATTTATAGTTGTAGAGTTCAACAGAAGAATATTAACTGAAAAACCATATTAGATGAATATTGGCTTACCATTAGATCCGACAATGGAATCTTGACTTTTGTGAGCATAATTTCACAATTATTAGCCCGTCTAAGATCAATCTGCATTTTATGAACAAAGCAAAAAAGGTAATATAAATCCAGGAATACATATCGAACAAAATTCAAACTGCAGAATAAAGACACTCTTAAATATATGGTTTTTTCCGGATTAGATTTTACAATTCTGAATTTAACAGCAAAAAACATTTTCGGAGGCACTAATTATGCTACAGACAACCATAAAACGCACCAAATGTATCTTGTCAGGTTTGGCCCCAAGTGATGTTCGCCGGCTGGACTTTTCACTTGACTTCCCTAGATCGGAATTTGGAACTACAGCCGAAAAAGACTCTCAAGTTCCGTCATATCGAATTCTGGTGCCCTGAAAAATAAATGACAATATCACGTAATTTCGTATAACTCATTATATTAGCCAAATATGATATTAGGCTAAACAAGTATTGTACTTTGAAGCTTCATCTTGTTTTTGTGCCTCTGCCCATAGACTACCCTGCATTGCTCTTGTTACTTTAACCCAATGAAGGGGCTTAAGAGAGGTTCTTTTGGTTGATTGAATTTTTGGACTTGCAGAGCGAGAGAGTTGGCGACCTTTCATGCTCAAGCTTGGACTCAGTCCAGGCGGAGGGGGAGCCACTCCTTTGATGCCTGACTGTGGAGTTGCAGTGCCTGCTCCTTTCAATGAATGCAAATTGCCACCAGGGATAGGTGGAGGAACAGGAGGAACAGCTGAAACACCTTTTGCAGATTGGAGGGGTGGTGGTGGAGGAGGTGGTACTGATGGCAAAGCATTGGGTTTTGAGGTTGATGCAGGGCGCAAAGGAGGCGGTGGTGGAGGAGGAGCAGTTTGTTTTGGAAGAGATGCAGGAAACAGCTGGGAAGAAGAATTAACAATAGAACCACTACTGACTTTTTGAGCAAAAGGAGGAGATGGTGGTGGTGGGGGAACAGAAGGCAAGCTGTTTTTCTTGACTGGAGGAGGGGGTGGTGGGGAAGGTGGAGGAGGTGGTGGTGAAGGAGTAGAAGCTAGGTTACCTTTTTTGGAAATGGGAGGAGGAGGAGGAGGAGAAGGAGGAGGAGGAGGAGGAGGAGGAGGTGGTGGTGGAGGCAGAAGAGGTGAATGAGAATTATCCTTTTTGGTCAGTGGCGGGGTGGAGGCTAAGCCATCTTTTTTGGCCGGAGGAGGAGGGAGAGGGGAGGGGGAGGGGAGGCGGAGGGGATGGACAAACTGGCACTGATTTTGGAGAAGCTGTTTGTTTCATATTTGACCAAGTATTAGCTGATACCTCAGAAAGAGGAGATGTAAACAGCTGTGATGGTGGCTGAGGTGGTGGTGGGGGTACTAGAGCAGAAGCAGAAGCCAACATTGGCTGCAATGATTGTTTGGAGGGTGACTGAGGTTGAGGAGTTACTGCCTCAATATGCAATGATGCCAAAACTTGTGTAGGCGTGGAGAGACCCGGAGAAGAAGATTTAGCAACACTGGTCCCATCATCTTCCAGAGAAGAGGATGAAGAGTGCAATGGCGATACAGATTTCAGTGATACAGCTTTTTCCATAACAGTTGCACTTGATTGGCCAATAACTGAAAGCAAGCTTTTTGAAGAGGATATTTTTTCAGACAATGAGACATCTTTACGTCCAAAAGCCTTATGATCTTGAAGAAGGTCTGTGATTCCTAGAACTGACGGCGCACTATGATAGCGAGACATGGACAATGGTGGACCTTGAATAGAGCTAGAATGTGAAACAGGAAGAGACAAGGATGTTTGTGGAACTCGTTGAGAGATAATTTTTGGCAGGGAGGAGGTTTGAATCACTTCATGAGATTGAACATTTTGATGGGTTGAATCAATTTCAAGAGAATGATTAAAAACAGAAGCAACAGACATCTTTGTTTCGTCTTTAGAAGATTTGAGTTTCTGATACTCAACAACTTCATCAGGAACAGAATGTTGGTGAGAATCTTTATCAATCTCAAATCTCTCCTGAGGATGAACGAGCGCAATTTCCTTGGGTTCTTTGTTTTGCAGAGGTACTGATTCTGGCTTCACTTCTAAAGCATCTGCAGAGGCTATATGCTGAATGACAGAAAGTGCAGCATCCGCTTTAGGATCCAACCAATCAACAGTGCTGAATATTTCTTGCACTTTAGCAAATGCTTCCACTGGAAGCCCTTCCTTCTCTTCCACATTAGGCAAATCCATAGAAATTACACTTGCAGATGTATCCATTTCTGACAAGAGAACCTTCAGAACATACAAATGCACAAGTGACATATAGCTCCATACAGATAAAAAGATAGAAAACTGCTCTCACAAAATGGAAAAATCTCTTTAAAGTCAACAAAAGAAAATGACAAAAAGTATGGTAATGGTACCCACCTCCGCTCTGAAATCTTTGGGGAAGAGGTCTTTAGCATTCCATAGGATGTCAATCTCATCACGATTAAGAATCAGAATATTGGACCTAATAAATGCAGTGTTAAACATAACCCGGAACATCATCTCTTCACGTTCCTGATCAATTTCCAAGTTAATACACTCCAATACAACATCACCTTGAATGTGGCAATGAATATCTATTTTAACAAGATCGGAATCTTCCTGTAGCACAACAAATATAATTAAAAGAGGGTAAGAATTTTGACTCAGAAGCAAGCACCACGGAAAAAAAAGAACAACAGTAGAGAAAGGAAACATTCATGTTGCATATAGCAGCTGCTGTATCATTTTAGTGTACAGTAAATTTTATACAAAAAAATTGTAAATACTTGTTATAAGCTCTTATAATAACTTCTTAAATATTTGCGCCATTAAGTCATACAGGAATTCAACAATTCATGGTTCTTCATAATACGTAAACCATCCTGTTCAAAAGAACATCTTGGGGCTTGCAGTCGCTCCAGAGTATTGGTTACATAATCTATAATCAGTACATACAAATTTAAAATGCAGATAAAGTCGTCATATTGATATTCAGAAACTTAACATGCAAATGTCTTTTATTTTAAAAGAAGGGAGACTAGCATTCCAAATGGAAGTTAAAAATAAAACTTTCTACCTAAAGAGGCCAATGACAGTAACACAAACATAATTGAAGTCACGTAACCTGTTTGTAAAGTCGAACACTTTTGCTCCTCTTTGGAGTTGAGAACAGTACTTTTGGAGTTCGATCACTGGCTATGAAAGGATCTTGGCCATATATGCGAAATATAGGCCGGCAACCACTTCCCCATCAAAATTAGGAATCATACGAAGAATTACACAGTCCAAGGTAAGAGCCCTGTCCAATGGTGGCCATTCAGTTCCAACATTCCTTCTCGAAACGTACTGAAGATATCTCAATTGTGACGGAAATGGATTTAGAGGAGACAAAAGTTGCAAAAGCTCCCTCGGTGCTTGTTTGTATATCATGTCCAGCGTCTTCTGCTCCCCTGTGTATTGCTTTCTGTAGATTAATAACCCAGAAAGCATGAAAGCTAGAACTGGCCATCCACCTCGTTCGCAATGCATTAGTAGGATATTCTGTTGACCAAGAGAAAGCCAGCTCTCGCTTGACCTTAAGAAGTGATGCACCATCTCCATAGTCAGCAAAGGACAACCTTCATAATGCCGAGGATAATCCATCACGGTCATATCAAACTCTGATAGAATTTCGGATATTTGGCTTTGCCTCTCTCCTTCTCGAAAGTTGAATACCATGAAAGATGCATCCGGAAAATGATCACGCAGTTGACCCACAACACCTCCCATGTACACTTTGAACTCATCTTCTTCCAGCACATCAGTGGAGAAGCAGCTATCAAATACTGCATACAAAACAACGAAACCGTAAGGTTTGGAACTCCCCACATCCCTAAGTGAATAAGTCCAAGTCACCCTCAGCAAGGTTTCTTTTATATTTCCTACTTCAACCCTTGCTTCAAACCAGTAGCAGTACAAATCATCTTCAAACAAATATTTGAATGTTTGCTAGGACTAGCGGGGGGCACATTAATGTAATAGTAATAAAATTAATTCTTGGAGCTTCCAATAACTTTGAGATGATAGATTAGGTTCCCGGGTGAAAACTACACTCGAAAAATCCAAGAAGGAGCTGCAATTGATGGAAGTCACGACTCTACATATCATTTCGACATACAACATCAAAATAAAATCTTGACGCCCAAAAACGCATTCTACCAGAACACACGGGCATCTATTCCATCCGCACAGCCCATCAATCCCCTTAAAATAAAATCACATACAAAAAAATTCACTTCTTTTTTTGTTTCTGCTACCAAAAAAAAAAAAGGCATCAAATTCAAGAAACCCATCATTCATACCCATGGGGAAAGAGAAGAAACAAAAAAAAAGCCTAAGCAATGTTTCAATCTGCATACCATAAACTCGCTCGGAGATCTCAAAAGCCCGTCGGGGGGCTTTCGGTAGAAGAATTTCCGGAACAGCGCCATGACCCCCTAACCCCCTCAAGCGCGAACCAACCCCCGCATCCCACGAGCAATCTTCATCAGGGAGAAGGCTACCACAACGTAACACAGCACTATATACAACGACTTCGCCCCTTCAATGATCAACCCACCCACAACCCCCGCGTCTAATACCCCCAACCCTACGGTACACAGACCATGGATTTTGCTGCAGCTTCAAGAAATCGCCTCCTCCCCCGATGGGTGTCACGACCTGTGGCTTTTGCAGGGGAGTTGGCTTTGGGTGGGAGGAACCTCGCTGGGGCCAAAAGAAGAAAAGGTGGTGAATTTAGCCAAGGAATCATGCCATGGAGGGGATGGGTTATTTTGGTTTTGTTGGTGGGGAAGGAAGACGACGCTGTTGGAGAGATTTGGAGACGACGACGACGCCTAACAATGGCGGATCCAAATGATTGATTGTCTCATAATAACAAGAGGCTGGATTTTATGGGTTGTTTTTATACTAAATGAGTATTTTTATTTATTTATTTATGTTATAATAAATTTTATTTTAAAAATTTATTTAATATTATTAAATAATTAAAAAAATCAAATATAATTATTATAAATAAATAAATAAACAAATATCCTTTCAAAAGTAAAGTGTCAAGATCTCTATAATTATTTAAGGTCAGACGATAATAAACGATAATAATATTAGGGCTGTGCAGATCTTAAAAACAGTTTATAAGTCATGTTAGATTAAAAAAATAACTTTTTTTTATTTTTATAATCTTAAGTTACATGGTTTTAATTTTTATTTTATTATAAAATTAACATAATGACAATTTTATTATAATAATAAAAATTTTATTTTTAATGTAATTAAATCTAATTCTCCCATTAATAATATTAAAAATTATCCTATCTTTTTTTCACTTTTTTTATAACAATAAGATTTAATGTTTTATCATTTTCTTAACTAAAATTACTATTTTCGACTTATTTGTCTAAATGTGGATTTTTTATGGTAAAACTTTGTGTACTGTTTTTGTCAATTCATAATTTATAATTATAAAAATTCTAAATTTTTAAATCTGATTGCAATTTCATATTTATAATTATGAAATTTTTATTTTTTATTCATATTCAACTTTTCAATTACGAAATTAGTATTTTAATTATTTTTATTTGCATTATATATGTATTATAATTTTTGTTAATATATTTGTCATTAATATTATATAGAGATTCAGGAATGAGACTTTTTATATCACGATTATTAGAAGCAACGACCTCAAATATCATAAATAAACATTACTTTATTTAAAACACGGCTGTATACATAAGTTATATAATAAATATGAATAAATCTATTAATCAAGTAGTTAAAAACGAACTAATAATAACCATCAATAAAAGTTGTGAAACATAAACCTGTACATTCATTCACTTAAGTAGACAACCTTTTTATCTTAATAAACTTACTTCCTCACATTTCTCTAATTTAATTCAATGCCTCTTAATTAAATTGAAATAGATACATACATGATCTATAAGAATTCATATGGAATTAATATATAAGATTATAACACATATTAATTTATCCACTTTAATATTCTTTATATCAATTGAGAGTTTAATACATTTTTTATCTTTTTGAAATCTTTGTATTAAATCACTAACTTTTTTCTAACTCAGCCTAGAATTTTAATATATAGTATTACACTAAGCGTCAATAATATAACTAACGTACCCAAACACGATGACATGCTTGTAATCCTAGAAATAACAAAAAAGATTTGGAGCCAAAAATATATAATAATGTAGTGTATAATTTTTTATGCCACTTGTGATTAAAAATTAAATTTTCAGGATATAGTAAAAACGAAATGTCCTATTAGTTTTGAAGCTCGAAAATTGGTTTTTCTTGATTAAAATTAGCTTATTTTCTAAATAAAAATTTGATTATATAATTGAGTCAAAAATTATTAGAACAATGCAATAATGTTGTGCTCTCCCC